>ML779414.1:437230-474056 GCA_009831015.1 Picea engelmannii
CTTCAGGTTGGCTCTGATACCATGTTAATGTTTATGCCATTATTATAGTTCTTTTCATTTCAATAGATAAGAGCATAATAAGAACAAGATCACTGAGAAATACACATTCACAAGAGACACAACATTTATCCTGGGAAACCCTCAAGGGGAATAAAACCTAGCAAAATATTCCTTATCATAAATAGCTTATACAATGTTCAAGAGATAACTCAAACCAATACAGATAGTCCTCCCCAAGAGATGTGCCACTCTTCTTCTCATCTCTCCAACTGGTAATTGCATCTTGCCTCACAAGAGAATGAGCAAGTGAGTTGTGTGTTTGAAGTGAGCCGCTAGCCTCTTATTTATACAAGACTGGCACGTGTGAAAGGTCACAATTGGCAGGGCCGACCTCTCACTCTGGGTGGGTAAACCCACCTTTAATTAATTTTGGGTCTTCCATAATAACTGTTGGGGCCGACTTCTTATTTTGCCCTTTGTAATTGTCCGATGACCAATCCACAAAAGGGGATTTGGTCCTTATACAATTACCGACATGATTAATCCACAATGGGGATTAATCTAATAACAATAATAATAATAATGACATGATTAATCCACAATGGGGATTTAATCCAATAATAATAAGAATGCTCTTCGCAATTACATTATTTCAACATGTTCCAACAACCTCCACTGGATCTTGGAAGGTGATTTCAACATCATCACGACACTTGCGAAAAAGAAAGGAGGCACCAGGAGACTGGATAGAGATGTGGAAGACTTTCCAGCTTTTATTGACACAATAGAGATGGTGGACATCAAAACTAGTAATGGCCAATTCACTTGGAACAACAAACGGATAAAGAAACATCAGATAGCGACGAGGCTAGACAGATTCTTGGTGTCAGAGTTCGTCACTCTATAGGGGTTAACTTTACACTACAACATCCTTCCCTGGGGGGGTTCAGACCACTGGCCAGTCCAATTGGAAGCAAACTTCCAAACCACATCGAGGAATAGACCGTTCAGATTCAATCAATTTTGGATCGAGCATCCCACTTTCAAGGAGAACATAAGCCAATGGTGGCTGGCGCAACTACCTGAGCAAGGGACAAGGATGTTCAATCTTTATAAGAAATTTAGGTACATTAAACATAAACTCAAGGAGTGGAACAAGGAAATATTTGGAAACATAAACCAAGGAAAAAATATTGAAGACAGAGTTAGGAAACTCCAGGAAATATGCATACACAAGGGCTATACAGAGGATAGGAAAAAGGAAGAGACCCAAATGACCTAGGAATGGGAAGCAAGATGCCAACAGGAAGAGACTCTATGACGCCAAAAGTTTAGAATTAGGTGGCTAAAGGAAGGAGAATGAAATATAAATTTTTTTCATAGAACAACCATTGCTAGAAAAACCCACAACAAAATCCTGAAAATTAGGGATCAGGATGGGATCGAGAGAGAGTCCCACGAGGAGATTGAAAACATACTGGTAAACCACTTCCAGGGGATAGCCCAGGAACCCAACCAATACCGAGCAGATGCCATACAAAGGATAACTCAACACATCCCTAGGCTAGTGATCGAGGAACAAAATATCAACCTAAACAAACCCATCGGTAAAGAGGAAATTGACCAAGTGGTCCAGCAGATGCCCAATGGAAAGGCCCCAGGCCAGATGGTTTCACGGTGGAATTATTCAAAGCCTACTGGGAGGTGGTCAAGCATAACGTTTATGGAGTGGTGGAAGACTCCAGACGCTTGACCTCCATTCTGAAAGTGCTAAACGCCACAATGATTACCTTAATCCCCAAAGAAAATGAAGCAAGGACCCCCGACCACTACAGACCCATATCTTTATGCAATGTGGTCTACAAGATAATCTCCAAAGTCATAGCCAATAGATTGAAACCTCTCCTACCCACACTGATCTCACATGAACATGAGGGTTTTGTAGAAGGGCGCCAAATTGTGGATAACATCATCTATGCCCATGAGCTGATACACACACTGAAACTCCAGAGAAGAGGGGGGATGATAATCCAGCTTGACCTAGCAAAGGCTTATGAAAAAATTAGCTGACACTATATGGTCAAGACTCTGGAAACTTTTGGCTTTGCGCAACACTGGATCAACTGGATTGTTAACCTAGTATTAACGACAAGTTACTCACTTTTAATCAATGGAGCCCCATCCAAACCCTTCTCGCCTTCAAGAGGCATCAAACAAGGAGACCCTCTATCACCTTTCCTATTCATTCTGATGATGGAAGGACTTAGTAGAAACATAAAAAGTGCAACTATAACAAGAGAGGTAACCATCATCAAACCTTTCGAAAATTGCCCTAACTCCACGCAGCAACAGTTCATTGATGACACCTTACTCCATGGCACACCCACGGTCAAGGAAGAAAAAACCCATAAAATAATCACGCAAAATACATGATCTATTTCTTCAATACCAACCCATCAATTCAAAGAAACCTGACAAATATTATGGGGTTTAAATGCAAAACGCTGCCAATGAAATTCTTGGGAATCCCCTTAACGGAAAGAACATGCAAAATGGAAACATGGGAAGGAGTGATCAACAAACTACAGGAGAGGGTGAAAAACTGGACTTACAGATCCCCCAACCTAGCGGGGAGACTTATTCTGACCAAAGCGGTTCTGCAAGCAATTCCAACCTATATGATGTCAGTGTTTCCCGCCCCCAAAGGAATAGTCCACAAAATAAGAACCATCGAAAGGGACTTCCTATGGCGAGGAGCGGAAAGAAAAAAAAAATGGGCCCTTATGGCCTGGGAGAAGGTTTGCAAACCCAAATGCAAAGGAGGCCTGGGGCTACAAGACCCACAGATAACCAATGAAGCCTACGGGGCAAAACTATGGTGGAGATGGGTCAAAGAAAAGGCAACACCGTGGGAAACCCTCTAGAAGGCCATGTATGCCCCGGACATCAATGACCAGGATCAAATTCACTTTATGGGCACAAGGGAAGGATCAACCATCTGGAATCTAGCTTGGTGCAACAAAACATGGATCCAGAAACACAACTTCTGGGAAGTGAGGAATGGCAAAACAACCAAATTCTGGGAGGAAGCGTGGCAACAGGAACCCAAAATGGAAAATCCGGATAGGGAGGAACTCCAACAGGAGATGACTGCACAAGGAAAAATCAAAATCCATGACTACTGGAAACAAGTCAATGATTGTGACAGATGGAGGATCTGGGAGAAACTCTGTAACACCCTGTTTCCCCCAGTCTGTAAAAATAACTATACTGGCCAAGAGCTATGGAAAACTCAAAGATGTGAATGTGTGATTCGAATGGACCTTAGTAAAAGGTCAATGAATGTAAATAATGTTATGAATATATGCTACAGGATTGCTAAGAGGGGGATGTGATGAAAAAAAGAGACCACGATGGCTGAAGAAAGGTGGTGGAAGGCACCTGGAATGGTGGTGTTAACTTCCACCGAACCAAACCATATTTTCTCTTCACTGGCCCGGAGAACAAAGAGCGGCTCGTTGGCCCCAAAATGAATTACTCGCCAGGTTGGTAGGTGAAGAGGCTCCTCATGAGTTAATGAGGGATGAGGGTGAACCGCCCATCCGTGGAAGCCTCAGACTTGACCACCGTGGGGAAGTTCGTGCCACACGCAACCTCGCCAGAAAAGAAAAGGCAGGAAAGAGGTGTGGAAGGGGGTCAGATGCGACAGAGATTGCAAGAGGGAAGAAAACGGAAGGACTCTGGAAAAATATACAGAGTGATTGATGAGCAGAGAAGAAGGAGAGTAACCTTCGTTCTCGACTTCTGATGAATAGAGACTCAGTCTCACAGCATCGTGGTCTAAGCTCGGGGGTGGCTAGTGGTAAATCCATTCAGAATTGCTGAGCCTACGGTTGGGTGGAAACGAGCACCCCTCTCAACAGTTGCATCACACCTGGTGTTTTTCTGATAAGTGTTATATCTTGTATCTTAAATTTAAATATTCTGACATGTATGCTCATGGTTTGTGAAATATTGGAAAGACCACATATGACTTATATATATACATATACATACACACACACACACACACACACACACACACATATATATATGCTGAACGGATTCAGTATTCAAGTCTGCTCTCGGGAAATTTAAGAAGGAGAGTAACCTTCGTTCTCGACTTCTGACGAACAGAGACTCAGTCTCACAACATCGTGGTCTAAGCTCGGGGGTGGCTAGTGGTAAATCCATTCAGAATCGCTGAGCCTATGGTTGGGTGGAAACGAGCACCCCTCTCAACAGTTGCATCACATCTGGTGTTTTTCTGATAAGTGTTATATCTTGTATCTTAAATTTAAATATTCTGACATGTATGCTCATGGTTTGTGAAATATTGGAAAGACCACATATGACTTATATATATATATATATATATATATATATATATATATATATATATATATATATATATATATATATATATGCTGAATGGATTCAATATTCAAGTCCGCTCTTGGGAAATTTATTCCCTTAATTGTCTCAAGTAATGCCCTGAATAGATCTTCTCACAGGGACACCCTTGTTAAAGTTTACCCAAGAATCTGTTGGAGGATTTTATGGAGTAAGTCTGAAAAACCCTACACGAGAGAGAATGGTCCTCTTAGACTTAGGACATTTCGGTGTTTCGGCACCCGGGGTACCTAAGTGTGAGTTCCCTTGTACTCACAAGTCCCGAAACCCCGATTCGCGAAATCCCGAAATGACAGCATGTGGATGGGTTAGAACATTTCGGTGTTTCGACACTCAGGGCACCTAAGTATGAGTTTCCTTGTACTCGCAAGTCCCGAAACCCCGACTTGCGAAATCTCGAAATGACAGCATTCAGATGAGTTACGATATTTCGGCATTTCGGTACCCGGAATACCTAAGGGCGAGAGTCTTGTACTCGCCAGTCCTAAAATCCCGACCCACGAAATTCTGATGGGTGAAATCCCGAAATAGGTGAGCAGGTTTAGGAATTGGTATTTTGGAGTTTCGGCTCCCGGAAGATCTAGGTATGAGGGCTCCTGTCTGCGCACATCATGAGACTCCGATTCGCGAAAACCCCGAATTGGACCAACATGGGTAAGTATTGATGTTCGGCATTTCAGGAACCAGGATATTCAAAGATGAGTTCCCTCGTACCCGCTAGTCGCGAAATCCTGAATTGCGACACCCCGAATTTGGTCGAGTGTATGATGAGCATGTGTATCGGCTTTTCGGTATTCGGGTAGTCAAGGAGTGTGAATCTTCGACCTCTTGTATCGCGAGGTTCCGATATACAAAACCCCGACTCGCGAAATCCCAAATTGGCATAGTGTGACTTTGTTCGGTATTTCGGCGTTTCGGTACCCGAAAAACCCAAGGGTAAATTTCCCTTGTACTCGCAATTCCTGAAATCCCGACTTGTGAAACCCCGAATAGATAGAGTGTGGAGAAGTTATTATACTTCGGTATTTCGGCACCCGGGGTACCTAAGTGAGAGCCCCACATATTCGCCAGTCTTGAAACCCCGATTAGCAAAATCCCAATGGAGAAAACCCCGAAATAGTGGAGTATGTTTAGAGTTTTGATGACTCGGAGTTTTCGGATTCCGGGAAAACTAGGAGCGCGACCCCTTGTTCTCACATAACACGAAATCCCGAAAGGAGAAATGTCGAAATGGCTTAGCACGGATAACATTGGGTGTTTCGGTATTTCGGTACCTGAGACACCTAATGGAAAGTTCTCTTGTACCCGCCAGTGCCAAAAACCCGAAGTGAGAAACCCCGAAATAATAATAGTGCGGACGAGATATGGTGTTTCGGTGTTTCGGCACCCAGGGTGCCTAACGGTAAGTTCTCCTGTCGTCGCATATCCCGAAAACCCGGTTTGCGAACTCCTGAAATATACAAAGTGATATATATATATATATATATATATATATGCAGTTTTCGGAGTTTCGACTCCCGGGAAACCTAAGTGCGAAACCTCCTGTCGTTGCATATCCCGAAAACTTGGTTTGTGAACTCCCAAAATAGACGGAGCGATATATATATATATATATATATATATATATATATATATATATATATCTGTATGCAGGTTTTGGAGTTTCGGCTCCCGGGAAACCTAAGTGCGAAACCTCATGTCGTCGCATATCCCAAAATTTCGGTATGAGAAATCCCGAAGGGTAGAGTACTAGGGCTTAATCCGAGTTTTTGTTAATCTCGATAAGCGGTGAAACCTGTTTCGGGTTTCGGCCCTTCGAAAGACAAGAGAGTACGGGAGAAATCTTGCAGCATGACTCTCTGGATCGCGATAGCAGAAGTGCCCTCTCGGTAAGGGCTGTGGGCATAACCACAGTCATATGAGGGACTTTAAAAGGAAATAAAGCCAAAATTTTCCAGCCCCGTGCTGGGTGTGTTACAAATTGGTATCAGAGCATGGTTACAACACTTGGCCTGCTTGGGCTCATGAATGGGTTGCGCAGAGACTCCATTCAGAGTACTGTTAAAAGGAGTAACTCCTTATCTTAACCCCCTCAATTAAAAAGTCGAAGCTAAGAATGAAAACCCCTATTGTGTGTGTGCATGATAAAAATATGAGTTTATGTATTGGTTATAAATGAATATTAACATTGACTAACAACCAACGTTTTTCCTTTTGCACACAAGCGGGAGATCAACCGCGGGAGATCAACCGCGGGAAATTGTAGACATATAGAATGGTGACTCACCAAGAGGTGGGGGAAGGCTCCCACAATAGAGACGAAGAGTCTGACGAAAGAAGGGCAGTAGGGACCCCTCCAGATCTAGCCGAGACTCTGAGGAGCCTCATGGTCGAATTACAAAGCTGCTAGGCTGACAATGAGAGGATGATGAAAGAACAAGAGAAGCAAACAGAAATTAACACAGTTTTACTGCAGAGCTTATCCGACCTACAAAGACAAATGCAACATGAACCCGAGGTACAAAAACATGGTCATATCAGTGGCCACACTGAGAGGAGCACCTCGAAAAAGGTCCATCCCAAAGATAAAGGACAAGCGGCGGACGATTCCTCTGGAAAGGAAGCTGGCGGTTCGGAGGGCTCTTCTAGCAACATAACTAGTTCTTATTCTCGAAGGAGATAGAAGAAGCGAAAGCTTTCCAAGGGTCATAAATTCAAAGAATTCTGGAAGGCCAAACCACCCTCCTTTGATGATGAAATAAAGAAGGGAGAGGAAGCAGAGGCCTGGCTGCTTGGACTAAAGAAGTATTTCAGAGTCCATGACTTCTCAGAAAAATTTGAAGGCCCGAGTGGCCACCTTCAACTTGAATGGAAAGGCTTACATTTGGTGGGAAGACCTTAAGAATGTGAAAGGGGTTCACGAAGAGGACCTGTCTTGGGAACGGTTTGAGAAATACTTCCGGAAGAAGTATCTGTCGGAAAAATATTTCGACGAAAAGACTAAATAATTCTATGAACTCAAACTAGGGTAACTCACTATAGAGGAATATGTCAGCAGATTCCTCGAGTTGCTGAGGTATGTACCTTATATAAAGGCAGAAAAGGCAAAGGTGCATTTCATCAGCGGACTACCTAAGGACTATCGAAACAAAATTGAATTTGATGAGCCAAAGACCCTAGAAGGCACTATCCGAAAGGCAAGATATTGTCATGAACAGTTTGGACATCGGACAAAACCTCGTGAAGGCTGGAAACCGAAGAATAGTTCGGGATTTCGAAGAAAGGGGATTAAATCCCCAAGATTTAAGAACTATAAGAAGAACTCAAGGATGAGCTTCCCAGCCCAGAGTGTACACCAGCAGAACTTTCCCTCCTTGAGCGGAAATAAACTTTTGGATCTGTACTAGTGAAGGCAGATAACCCAAAGAGAGAACCTTTGAAATGTTGGGGTTGCGGAGAAGAACATCTACTGAGAGACTGTCCACACCGATAATAGAATAGTCGGAGAATTTACAGCATCTAGGAAGCTACCACCGTCAATGATGTAGCCAGGAGTGTGCCACAAATTTATGCAGCCTTGGATAATAACCAAGCCGACCACCAAGCTTCAGTGGTGGAAATAGAAGGTATGATTTCCAACCATCTAGTGTCTATTCTGATTGACCCTGGTTCAAACTTGAGTTATATAGCTCCTAAGACTGTTGATAAGTGTAAACTACAACCACATAAACCTACCAAGCCATGGTTGGTGCAGTTAGCCACTGGCACCAAAAGAAGGGTAGCAGAGGTCATACCAACTTGCCAATTAATGTAGGGTGAATTCCCCACCCAAGCAACCCTTAACATACTACCCCTGAGATCGTATGATTTTTTGATTGGTATGGACTGGCTAGCCGCCCATAAAGCCAGATTGGACTGTTACCATAAAACCTTAGAATGTGTAAGTAAAGAAGGAAAAATGATAACCCTTCAAGGGATCCAAAAACCTGTCTCGGTGAGACAAATATCAGCTCTACAAATGAGAAGGTATTGCCGAAAAGGATGTCCCCTATATGCAATACAGGTGTTGAAAACAACTGAAGGCGACAAACCAAGCCTCGAAGACCACCCTACCTTGAGAGAATACAGAGATGTATTTTCAGAAGAGGTACCGGGTCTACCTCCGAAAAGGGACATTGACTTCTCGATAGAACTTTCACTAGGAGTGGTGCCGGTGCCTAGGACACCCTACCGGATGAGCACACTTGAACTAGTTGAACTCAAATTGCAATTGAGAGAAATGATGGATAAGGGCTATATCCGACCCAGCGTGTCTCCATGGGGAGCACCATTCCTATTTGTGAAAAAGAAGGACGGTACCCTTAGACTGTGTATAGATTATAGACAACTCAATAAGGTAACCATAAAGAACAAGTACCCCTTGCCCATGATCGATGACCTGTTCGATCAATTGGGGGGTGTGTCCATTTTCTCAAAGATTGACTTGAGGTCGGGATACCATCAAGTCCGAATCAAGGGTGAAGACATCCATAAAACTGCCTTCAGGACGAGGTATGGTCACTATGAGTTTGTGGTAGTTCCATTTGGGTTAACCAATGCCCCTGCCACTTTCATGTGCTTGATGAACAATGTACTAAGCAAATTCCTAGACAAATTTGTGTTGGTTTTTATTGACAATATATTAATTTACTCCAAGAATAGAGAAGAGCATGAAGAGCATCTTAGGCTTGTGATGCAAGTGCTAAGAGAACATCAACTCTATGCCAAATTCAACAAATGTGAATTCTTCCATAAGCAAATACATTACTTAGGCCATGTCCTATCTGAAGAAGGAGTAGCAGTAGACCCTGACAAAATCAGGTCTATCATGGAATGGCCTACCCCAAAGGATGTTTCATATATCAGATCCTTTATGGGATTAACATGATACTATAGGAGATTTATAAAAGGATTCTCCAAGATTGGTTGTCCAATCACTGCCCTCCAGAAGAAGGGGACACAATTCATGTGGACACAGAAATGTGAAGAAAGATTTCAAACCCTGAAACATCTACTGACCCATGCACTCTTGTTGAAGATCGTCGATCCTAAAGCTGACTTCCTCGTGTGCACAGATGCCTGTAAGGAAGGGCTCAGAGGAGTCCTTATGCAAGGAGGAAGTGTGGTCTGCTATGAATCCCAAAAATTGAATGAGCACGAAGTCAACTATGTGAACCGTGATCTAGAGTTGCCTACCATAGTGCACACCTTGAAAATGTGGAGGCATTACCTCCTGGGAAGAAAATTTGTACTTATGACAGACCACTGTGGATTGCGATATCTGTTTGACCAACCAAAGCTCAATGCCAGACAAGCTAGGTGGATGGCCCTCCTCAACGAGTTTGATTTTGAAATCAAACATATTAAGGGAAAGGAAAATAGGGTGGTTGATGCCCTTAGCAGAAACATGAAAACAATTCACCTGGCCGTGGTGAGTACCTGCGAGATGGATGTCAAAGAAAAAGTCAGAAATGCACAAGAGACAGACACATTCTTCCAGACCGTGACCTCGTACCTACAGCAAGAACCCATAGGGATAAAGTATGGAGGCTACCAGATGATGGAAGGAGGTCTGCTCACTTACCGAAGCAGATTGTATATCCCAGATTGTGACAACTTGAAGAGGTTCATACTGGATGAACTACATAAAAGACCCTATACTGGTCATCCAGGATACCAGAAGATGATCACGGCCACCAGGAAACAATTCTATTGGCCTGGATTGAAGAAAGACATAGCTGAGTACCTAGCCAAATGCATAGAATGCCAACAGGTAAAAACAAAACACCGACACCCAACATGATTATTACAACCTCTACCAATCCCGGAATGGAAATGGGAAACCATCTCTATGGATTTCATCACCGGATTACCAACCTCGACCAAACATAATGACGCCATCATGGTAGTGGTGGATAAATTGAGCAAGTCCGCTCACTTTATCCCCATTAAGTCAACTTATAAGGCAATAGACATTGCCAACGTATTCCTGAAGGAGATATTTAAACTGCATGGTATGCCGAAAGAGATCATGTCTGACAGAGACACGAAATTCACTTCCAACTTTTGGAAATCACTAATGGCGGGTTTAGAGACCAAGTTGTTGTTTAGCACAGCCTATCACCCTCAAACCGATGGACAGACGGAAAGAGTGAACCAAATACTAGAAGACATGCTAAGAATGCATGTAATGCATCAACCCAAGAAGTGGGAATACTACCTGCCATTCGTGGAATTTGCCTACAACAACGGCTACCAAGAATCCTTAAAGATGAGTTCCTTTGAAGTCCTCTATGGTAGGCCGTGCAACACTCCTGTCAGCTGGAGTAATACCGTAAACAAAATTTCTTTTGGACCCGACATGTTGAAAGAAATGGAACAACAAGTGACTCAGATAAAACAAAACCTGAAGATCGCTCAGGACCGACAGAAAAGTTACGCCGACCAAAAGAGAACCCCAAGAGAGTTCAAGATGGGAGACCATGTATATCTCAGAGTTAGACCTAGAAAGAGTTCTCTGAAAATGGGAGCTTGTGCCAAGTTGGCACCTCGGTATTGTGGACCCTTTGAGGTTCTAGATAAAGTGGGACCTGTAGCCTATAGGCTAGCAGTTCCTCCCACAGTAAAAGCACATAATGTTTTCCATGTTTCATTATTGAAGAAATATGTACATGATTCTAATCATATAATTGACTGGTCTGTGATCCAGGTGGAACCGGAGGGAGAATTCCTACTAGAACCTCAATGCATACTGGACAGAAAGGAAACCCCGCTCCGGAACCGAACCATTGCACAAGTCAAGGTGCAGTGGAGACATTTTGGCCCAAATGAGGCTACATGGGAAATGGAGGATGCCATGAAACAAGCATATCCGATTTTTTTTACCTCTATACATACATGTCATATTTATAGATAGAACATCAAGGACGATGTTCCTTTAAGGGGGAGGGAATTGTAACACCCTTTTTCCCCCAGTCTGTAAAAATAACTATACTGGCCAAGAACTATGGCAAAATCAAAGATGTGAATGTGTGATTCGAATGGACCTTAGTAAAAGGTCGATGAATGTAAATAATGTTATGAATATATGTTACAGGACTGCTGAGAGGGGGATGTGCTGAAAAAAAGAGACCACGATGGCTGAAGAAAGGTGGTGGAAGGCACCTGGAATGGTGGCGTTAACTTCCACCGAACCAAACTGTATTTGGTCTTCACTGGTCCGGAGAACCAAGAGTGGCTCGCTGGCCCCGAAATGAATTACTCGCCAGGTTGGTAGGTGAAGAGGCTCCTCATGAGTTAATGAGGGATGGGGGTGAACCACCCATCCGTGGAAGCCTCAAACCTGACCACCACGGGGAAGTTCGTGCCACACATAACCTCACCGAAAAAGAAAAGGTGGGAAAGAGGTGTGGAAGGGGGTTAGACGTGACAGAGATCGCAAGAGGGGAGAAATCAGAAGGACTCTGGAAAAATATACAAAGTGATTGATGAGCAGAGAAGAAGGAGAGTAACCTTCGTTCTTGACTTCTGAAGAACAAAGACTCAGTCTCACATCATCGTGGTCTAAGCTCGGGGGTGGCTAGTGGTAAATCCATTCGGAATCACTAAGCCTACGGTTGGGTGGAAACGAGCACCCCTCTTAGCGGTTGCATCACACCTGGTGTTTTTCTGATAAGTGTTATATCTTGTATCTTAAATTTAAATATTCTGACATGTATGCTCATGGTTTGTGAAATTATGAATGATTTCAGTATGAGACTGTCTGCATGGTGTTTTGATCAGAAGTGGTGGCTGCATGCTTATATTGGAAAGACCAGATATGACTTACGTATATATATATATATATATATATATATATATATATATATATATATATATGTTGAGCGGATTCAATATTCAAGTCTGCTCTCAGGAAATTTATTCCCTTAATTGTCTCAAGTAATGCACTGAATAGATCTTCCCACAGGGACACCCTTGTTAAAGTTTACCCAAAAATCTGTCGGAGGATTTTATGGCGTAAGTCTGAAAAACCCTGCACAAGAGAGAATGGTCCTCTTAGACTTAGGACATTTCGGTGTTTCGGCACCCAGGGTACCTAAGTGCGAGTTCCCTTGTACTCGCAAGTCATGAAACCCCCATTCACGAAATCCCGAAATGACAACGTGTGGATGGGTTAGAACATTTCGGTGTTTCGGCACCCGGGGTACCTAAGTATGAGTTTCCTTGTACTCACAATTCCCAAAACCCCGACTCGCGAAATCCCAAAATGATAGCATTCGGATGAGTTACGATATTTCGACATTTCGGTACCCGGAATACCTAAGGGCGAGAGCCTTGTACTCACCAGTCCTGAAACTCCGACCCATGAAATTCCGATGGGTGAAATCCTGAAATAGGTGAGCAGGTTTAAGAACTGGTATTTCAGAGTTTTGGCTCTCAGAAGATCTAGGTGCAAGGCCTCCTGTCTACGCACATCGCGAGACTCCGATTTGTGAAAACCCCGAAATGGACCAGCATGGGTAAGTATTGATGTTCGGCATTTCGGGAACCGGAATATTCAAGGATGATTTCCCTCGTACCCGCTAGTTGTGAAATCTTGAACTGCGACACCCCGAATTTGGTCGAGTGTATGATGAGCGGGTGTATCGGATTTTCGGTATTCGGGTAGTTGAGGAGTGTGAATCTTCGACCTCTTGTATCGCGAGGTTCCGATATACGAAACCCCGACTCGTGGAATCCCGAATTGGCATAGTGTGACTTGGTTCGACATTTCGGCATTTCGGTACCTAGAAAACCTAAGGGTAAGTTTCCCTTGTACTCGCAAGTCCCGAAATCCCGACTTGCAAAACCCCGAAAAGATAGTGTGGAGAAGTTATTATACTTCGGTATTTAGGCACCTGGGGTACCTAAGTGTGGGTCCCATGTATTCGCCAGTCTTGAAACCCCGATTAGCAAAATCCCGATGGAGAAAACCCCGAAATAGTGGAGTATGTTTAGAGTTTTGATGACTCAGAGTTTTCAGCTTCCGGGAAACCTAAGAGCGCGACCCCTTGTTCTGACATAACGCGAAATACCGAAAGGAGAAATGCCGAAATGGCTTAGCACAGATAATATTGGGTGTTTCGGTACCCGAGATACCTAATGGCAAGTTCTCTTGTACCCGCCAGTCCCGAAAACCCGAAGTGTGAAACCCCGAAATAATAATAGTGCGGACGGGATATGGTGTTTCATCACTCGGGGTACCTAACGGTAAGTTCTCCTGTCATCGCATATCCCGAAAACCCGGTTTGCGAACTCCCGAAATAGATGGAGCGATATATATATATATCTGTATGCAGGTTTCGGAGTTTCGGCTCCCGAAAAACCTAAGTGCGAAACCTCCTGTTGTTGCCTATCCCGAAAACCCGGTTTGCGAACTCCCGAAATAGACGGAGCGATATATATATAAATATATATATGCAGGTTTCAAAGTTTCGGCTCCCGGGAAACCTAAGTGCGAAACATCCTGTCGTCGCATATCCAGAAATCTTGAAGGGTAGAGTACCAGGGCTTAATCCGAGTTGTTGTTAATCTCGATATGCAATGAAACCCATTTCGGGTTTCAACCCTTTGAAAGACAAGAGAGTACGGGGGAAGGCTTGCATCACGACTCTCTGGATCGCGATAGCAGAAGTGCCCTCTCGGTAAGGGATGTGGGCATAACCACGGTCATATGAGGAACTTTAAAAGGAAACAAAGCGAAAATTTTCCAGCCCCGTGCTGGGTGTGTCACAAACTCAATCCACAAAATAGAGATCGGATCGCAACAATAGAAAAGGAGGTGGAAGAGGAATTAGGGAAAAGGAAAATTGTAGTCTCAGAAGAAGAGGACCAACTAAGATGGGGCAGGAAAAATGGTGGGGAATTCAAATTAAAAGAAGCTCGGAATTACATCACGACCCAGGACCAAGATGATTCAGTGCAGTAGTGGGGAAAGATTTGGGACAACCCCCAGTGGCCAAAAATCAAAATATTCAAATGGTTAGTACTTAATAACCGAATTCTAACCTAAGAAAACCTAAGGAAAAGGGGTTTCATAGGTCCATCAAGATGCCACCTTTTTCAAGCAAGGGAGGAAACAATGAATCACCTCCTCGATGAATGTAATTATACAACAGAGATATCAGATTGGGCGGCAAGCATCTTTCTCCAGTCCAATAGGACTCGAGGCAACATCAGCGCAACCATCAATAACTGGAATGAGAGTTATAACAAGAATGAAAAGGTGAACCTCTGCTGGAACCTCATGCTGGGGATGATCATATGGGCAATATGGAAAGAGATAAACCGACTCATATTCAGAAACGAAAGCTTCTCGAAAGTGAAACTCAAGGAAGCAATAATCTCTCAAATACAAGAAACGGTGCAGAGTTGCAACTGTCATACTGAAAAAGAACAACCCACAGGATAGGACTCTTGAATCCTAGAAGTATTTCACCTAAAAAACAGGCGCAACAACACACGGGTAGGGCAGCCACCACAACTCCAAACATGAGAGTGCAACTAGACACCACCTCCGGCAGGGTTCCTCAAGTTAAATTTTGACAGGGTGGCAAAAGGAAACCCAGGAATGACAGGGATGGGAGGGGTGATCAGAGATAGTGGTGGAAACATAATCAGATTGTATGCTAGGAGTATGGGAAACTCAACAAACAATGCAGCGGAATTTGGAGCCCCGGAGCTCGGGCTCAAAATTTTAAGCCGCGAAAGGATGACTAACACTATCATGGAAGGTGACTCCACCTTGGTCATCAACACGGTAAAGAGACTCCAAAATGGAACCAGAGTGGGAAAAGTCCAGAGACACTGGCACTTGGCACACTCCCTAAAAAAAATCCAGGTGCACTTGCAAACGATTAACACAGTGGATTTGCGTTGGGTACGTAGGTCAACAAATGGTCTGGCGGACAGAATTGCCAGCGAGGGGGTTAGCAAGGAAGGACCAGAACTAGATACTACCTGGCACAACATCCCAGAAGGACAATTTAGAAGGGACTACCTCCAACTAGCAACAAAAGATTTTGACAACAGCTTAAGCAAAGGAGGTCACATCGAGGAGGGCAGCGAAAGGCCCAGGGGACGACACGAAGGACCCAGGCAGGATATTACTACTCAACACTTAACCACCAATCAAAATGAAGAATCAGATTATACATCAGGCAAGGGTACGGAAACAAGGTCGTATCAACAGTAAGAGTTGCGGGGAAAGGCCATGGGAAAGTATCGACGGAAAACAACAGACAATGAATGATGTAAGGCAAGAGGAGTTGACATGAACTAGTATCGACCCACCACGCTAAAGACCAGGTACGAGGAGATTCTAAGTAGGATATCAAGCGAGAAAGGGCAAGGACCCTCACAGGTATAGCGACAAAGATCATGACCTTACATACCGCGATGGGGAAAAAGGACAGGAAGGTTCACCTCTTCGGGCAGACCATGCCTGAAAGAATGAGCCCACAACAAGGAAATTTCAATAAGAGAAGAAACAAAACAAATAGAGGTAAAAAGAAGAACGCAACTGCAGGATCCACTGCAGACACAAGGGAAGGAAACAGGGTGAGAATCTAGCAAAGGAGCTTCCATAGGCCAATCAGGATGGTGTGAATGAAGCGAACGCACAACAAAAGGAACCCCCTGGGGAATGAAACTCAAAACAACCCCTGGCGGGTTTCAAGGATGGAGCAGGTGGCCAAAGACATGAAGGGAACCTTCCACACCCTGGTTGCTCCGAAAGGAAAGGCGACCATTAACTGTTTGGAAAAGGAAATCAGAAGAAGTCGTAAAGGCAAAACATGGATTGCTCTGACTCGAGAAATAGACTGGGTAATTGACCCAGGAGCCACGCAACCCAGGGAAACCATCTACCACAAAATGATGAAGATGGTGTGGCAAACAAAGATGTTGATTGGCAAAGTGAGCTCAAAAAGGGAGGACGCCATACGAGAGAAAAACAAGGAACACATGAAACTATTGAATGAAATCCCGAGACACCTCGGTGGTTTGGAAACCATCACTAGACTGCTAACTGAGGTCGAGAAGGGTCAGCAAGCCCATATTGACCGGTTGGCTGCTCAATTCCACCTCTACCTGCATTACGTCCATCACATGGACATCACACCAGCCGACGGGAACAAACTGCCAACACAAATAAAAAAGACTCGCACGATCCCCCAAAAGGAGGAGAACAAGGGTCAGAATGATGACGGAAAGAAGAATATCATCATCCTGGACTAATGTCTGGTTAGTATATTGGCAAGTCAGTCGGGTCAGTCCTACATTTGTTTAGTCCTTGTTTCTCTTTATCATGTCTGTTGAAATCATCTTGTCAAAAAACTGGATATGGTAGGACTGGGTTGGTTTCCCACGGTGGCAGCCCAGTCATACCCTTTTCCTTTTTCAGAAAGCGCAACTCGGGAACCTCTGGCCTGGTTTCCTTTTTGGCAGACCAGAGAATCCTTTTTTTTTGTACTATAACCCTCTTTTAGTAATACAAGCTCTTAAACTCACTTGCAAAAAAAAACTAATCATCCATATGTAGCGAGTATTCCCAAAAATTTGGAATGCATAATCATTGATTTAGTGAAAATATTAAGAAAAACCATTATATGTTCATGGAAATTGTTTATATTTAGGCAAAAAATATAAGTTTGTGCATAACTAACATCATAAATTAGGCTACAACCTTTTTATTTTTAATGAAAATATGAAAGTTTTTAGCGTAAATTTCTTCCAAAAAAATTAAATTTAGCCAAATTGGCGAAATTTCGCTTAAAAAAAACACTAGTGTCCATGATTTGATCTAATTTATCTTTCTAAATGTAATTAGGGTTGATCTCTATAGGGCCAAGTTATCTTCCACCTTTAAGGTGTCCACTAAAGGCATAATGTATGGCTAAAGTAACTGTCTCCACATCAAAGATAGGGCGATAGTCGAGGAAGAGTGGAAGATTTAGTTTAAAAGCATTCTCACCAAAAACCTCAGTGATGTTACAAAGACCATATCATAGTGGAATAAGATTCATGTGGAGCATTATGAGTCACTCTTTTTGCAAGTGCAACCACACCTTGTTACTAAATCTTAAATTTTATCTAGTGTTGGTAGAGGAGTGTACAATCCATGCACCTTGATTGCAAGTTAGCGATTGCATGAGAAATGCATGATTTGATACATCAAATAACTTTATGTCGAAGCTTTGTCTAGTACAAGTAATTCTACAACAAGATCATTGTCTTTTCCACGCCAGCATGCCCTACCATCCAACTATAATGTGCCTCCCAAATCATTTATCATGCACAACTAATGAACATAGAGATGGCTCCAATGACACAGAAGTCCTGTAACATCCCCATCATACAATGAGCAATGTTACTCTAAAATTTCGTTGTGCATATTCTGCTCTAAACACAAGTCTGTGCAGTATCACTTGAAGTAACAGGCTCAACCCAAACTTGAGTCACGCCCCACAACTTATAACAGTGGAAGCAATATTCTCTTTTTAACACAACCTTAAGTAGCGGAAGTAACTCGAACAATTGTGCACTAGAGTATTGATCCCACAACACAACCATGCACACAACCATCTTGGTATCATGCACCACTTATGATTTTGTTTTGCGCGGAGTCTATTTCCATGAATGCGCACATGAAAATCGAGTGTCTTGTGCACACTGGTTACTTTCCTGCGCACCCAACCACCCAATCCTCTTCTTGAAGACTCATAACCAAAAACACAAGTTTAACTTAACAAACAAAGTTGTCATCAACTAACATACTCATGCACAACTAAAAACATAGGCTATAAGCACCATACTTACATGTGCAAAAAACATTAAAAAGAATAACAATAATTACTTATATGCAACTACATACAAGAATTATCCCATATAAAGCATAGACAAATATGCACACAGTAAACAAGACAAGCACCTAAGGAACACTTATCTTTTATAAAAGTCACCAACTGCGTGCATAACTAATATGTTCCTCCCATCCATAGACTCTATTGCTCATAAACTTTCAGCAACAGGTCACCCCTAAGCCGGGGCTTAACTCCACAAGGGAAAAAGGGTTCCTACAAACAAGCTAAGGTCTAAAACTCAACATAATTTCCCAGTCCTAGGTGTCTGTTGTTGCACATAGCCCATGGTCCCTCATTCCCCATGCACCTATCACACCCAAGGAAGTGTGCCCCTTCTCTACTCAACATTCCTTCGACTTCCCCATTTCCCTTCATAGGGTTACCAACAACAGTCCAGACGGGAAGTCTCTGAGCCCTTGACTAATGCTCAAGGCACTAGGGAACAACTCTCAACAAAACTCTCACCTAGAGAGTATGCTCATGGGTCTGAAAACCACTCCACAACAATTTCTCACCTAGAGAAACTGCTCACGTTTTGTCAACCCAAATCCTCGACAGTAGAATTTTGGTTACAGCTCCTCAACTCCTTACAAGCTTCTCTCCTTGATAGTATAATTCTGGTTACAACCCCTCAACTCCTTACAATCTTCTATGTACAGATAAGGTAATAATCAGATTTTCCATACAGTCTGACCCCCTTCTGCTCACAAGAGCCTGCTCCTCAATTCTCTTCGAATCATCAATAATAATGCAATCCCCCCCAAAATACACTAAGGCAAGCAATATGTATTGCATGTCTTCCACTTGACACTTGTCACCTTCAAAATTAGTTTTAAGCCACTTTGTGACCTGTTCCCTACCCTCGGGAAGTTAGGATAACATAATTGTCTAACATTGCACTTTTCTGGAAATATTATAAAATATTCTCCAAGATTTATGACTTACCTCCTTTTCCCTTTTCCAGTGGAGTTGGCCCCCCATCTCTTTTCGTCTGAGTCTGGGTGCATGCAAAGATGCAATGTTATATTAATAGCCATGATTATATTTACATGGATAGGCGCACTGACCTATCTGCGTCCTAGCTCACCAACTTCATAATCACACAGGCTCTACGACCTCAATACATTATATATATATATATATATATATATATATATAACCTAGTTTTGCACTCACTTTCAGTCATTCCCATGCACTTACCCAAGTGCGTGCAACACAGTGCAATGTACAGACTTCTCAGGTGCACGCAACACACATAAAATGTGTGCACCATGTCTTTGATAACACTTTTGCGTGCACTACTCAGATGTTTGTAACACCAAAACCAGGTGCCAATGGCACATCAACCTAAATGTATATTATATTTACACTTGGTTCCAATAGCTCATAAACCTATATGTACAATTACAAAGGGTTCTATATTAGGGACATTACATTATCCTCCCCCTTATTTATGCACTATCCTTAGTGCATCATATACACTTGTACATATAAAATTTCAAAAAATTTCAAACATTCGAGGATACTCTACTTGCATGGCATCATCGCGCTCCCAAGTTGCATCCTCGGGACTGTGTTAGGTCCATTGGACCTTTACCAGCTCCATGGCTCTATTCCAGAGTTTCTTGATTTTCCGATCCAATATGCAAGCCAGTTGCACTTGAAATTTTCCTTTTGGCTCCACCTGAATCACACTCCAATCAATGACATGATTAGCATTAAGTACATACTTCTTCAGTAATGACACATGGAAAATCTTATGAATACATAAGGACGCAGGAAAATCAAGCATATAAGCGACATGACCAATCCTTTCAAGGATTTCAAATGGCCCACAATAGCACGTTGCTAACTTAGAACACTTTACCAACTTCAGGGAATTGTGCATGGATTTTACTTTTAAAAACACGTGATCACCCACTTTAAACTCTCTATGGGTTCTTTCTTTATCTGCACAACTTTTCTACCTATCCTGGGAAGCTTTCAAGTTCTGCCTTATCTTTACCATATGCTCTTCCATTTCTCGGAGCAAATCTATCCCAACTACTATGCGGTCTGTTGGGTTGTCCCAACTTACTGGCATGGTGCACTTCTTATCATAAAGTTTCTCAAATGGGCTCATCTTTAAAGATGCATGATACCCATTTTTGTAAGCAAACTCTACCAAATGCAAGTAGTCTTCCCATTTCGATGGCTTATCCATGACATACATCCTCATCATGTCTTCAATCACCTAATTTACCCTCTATGTCTGACCATCCATCTCAAGGTGATATGTTGTGCTAAAGTTCAGACTTGTTCCAAATCCCTTGAATAGTCATTTCCAAAAGTTTGAGGTGAACTTGGAATCTCTATCAGACACAATTGTTTTAGGTACAACAGGCAACTTGGCACTTTCTCGCATGTAAATCTCAACAATGTCGACTTACTTGTGCGTTGACTTCAATGGAATAAAATGAGAAACTTTAGTAAGCTTGTCCACCACCACCATAATAGAATCATGTTTCTTAGCAGTCCTATGAAACTTAGATATGGAGTCCATGGTCACCACTTCACACTTCCACTCGGGAATGGGAAAGGGTTGTAGCAAACCAGCTGGATGTTTGTGCTCAACCTTGACCTTCCGACATTCGACACATATCGCAATAAAATCCACAACTTCCTCTTTTATACATGGCCAAAAGTATTGTTTCTTGAACGTGACAATGGTATTCTGGTAACTTGGATGTCCAACATAAGGAACCTTATGCATCTCTGACAGTATGAGGCTTTTCAAGTTTTGATCATTTGGCACATAGACTCTACATCTAAACATGAGGATCACATTCTCTCTTAGCTCATAACCTTCAAATTTTTGTTGCGACATACCTTTCTCTAAAGCCGTCTTTATGTCCTCATAGCGCATATCTAATTTGGTAACTTCCAAAATTATGCCGCACAAGTTTGTCTGGTACATGCTAATGGTTGTAGCATATATCTCATGCATCCTCCTACCGAGTGCGTCAGCCACCTTGTTCTCTTCTCCTCTGATATGTTTTATGTCAAAGTCATACTCACTGAGGAACTCTAACCACCTTCTTTGTTTGGAATTCAAACTTGGTTGTCCAAGAAAATATTTCAGACCACAATGGTTTGTTCTCAACTTAAATCTCTTACCCATGAGATAATTCCACCACATCTTCAAGACATGCATTATGGCTGCCAATTCCAAATCATGTGTAGGATAGATCCTTTCATGTTGTTTCAAATTCCTTGATTCATAACATATCACATGTCCATTCTGACCCAAGACTCCACTGAGTCCTTCCTTGCATGCATCTGTGCACACAACGAAGTCTGCATCTGGATCAACAATCCTCAAAATTGGCGCACTTGTTAACAAACTTTTCAAATATTGAAAACTCCTTCCACAATTTGGAGTCCATTCAAATCACACACCTTTCTTCTCCAAAGATGTAATTGGATGCACAATCTATGAAAATCATTCAATAAACCTTTTGTAATAACCTGCAAGTCCCATAAAGGATCTCACTTTTGTGACATTTCTTGGTGTCGACCATTCCTCAATGGATTTTATCTTTGTTGGGTCCACAACTATTCCTTCCTATGAAATGATATGACCAAAGTAATGAATTTGTCGCTGATAAAATGAACACTTGCTTAGCTTTGCATAAAGCTTATGCTCCCTCAATACCTTCAACACCATCCTCAAGTGTTGCTCGTGCTCTTCTTTATATTTTGAGTAAATAAGAATGTCATCCAAGAATACAATGACAAACTTATCTAAATACTCTATGAAATCTTCATTCATCAAACGCATGAAAACAATTGGTGCATTTGACAACCCAAATGGCACCACTGTAAACTCATAATGAACATACCTTGTTCCGAAGGCATACTTATTGATGTCTTCCTCTTTAATTCTCACTTGGCGATATCTAGATCTAAGATCAATCTTAGAAGATATCTATGTGTCTCTCAGTTGATCAAGCATGTCATCTATTCTTGGAAAAGAATATGTGTTCTTCATTTTTACCTTGTTCAACTGCATGAAGTCGATACAAATTATTAATGTACCATCCTTCTTCTTTACGAACAAAACTGGCACACCCAAGGTGACACACTTGGGCGTATATACCCTTTGTTCAAAATTTATTCAAGTTGCATCTGCAACTCCTTCAACTCTGGCGTACTCATCCTATAAGGAGTATTGGATACATGTTTTTCTCCCAACATCAAATTAATAGAGAAGTCAATATATCTCTTCGGAGGCAATCTCAGTATCTCTTTAACTGCATCGTCAAACTCTTTTAACATTGTGTAGTCTTCCGCACTTGACACTTTATCCTTAGGTGCCTTTTCCATGTGCGCTTCCAATACTTGACATCCTTCCTGTAACTTTTCTTCAATTGCAAGGATGAAACTTCCCTAATAGTCACAACCCTTGGAATGCGTTGAATTGTTCTCAAATTTCCTTGCTCATTCAAACAAGTGAATGTCTTCTTGTAACAGTACAAGACAACATGATGCTCGTCCAACCAATCCATACCGGTGAGGAAATCGTACAAGCCCAAAGGTATAATATTCAAATCAACCTTTGTGTGCAGTCCATTCATATCCATTGGACATGCCTTAACCATCTCATTAATTTTCCTTTTTTCTCCTGTAGCTAACTGCACCAACCAAGATTTTCCAAGCTTGTTTTTCGGCAAATGGAATATTTCCATCATCTTAGGATCTAGATGAATATGACTAGCTCATGAGGCAATTAAAATAGGAATGGGTTGGTCATTAATCTTACCTTCTACCTCGATCACGTGTGAATGAAACTCAACTTGCTTGTTATCCAACGATGCGTAAATCCTTGGCACATTTATGCCCATGTCTTCAATTGTCCTATCTTGCCATACACTGTGTGCAATCTTTGTTTTATCGCCTCTTTGAGGGAAATCTCTGTGCATATGATTTATGCCACAACCCCAACACTGCATAGGTTGTTTCCATGAATTTTGTCCCATTGTCTTCGACATTCTGGACTCCTGGAGGGTTGATGCTCCTTGCGTAATGTTTCTGAAAAATGGTGGTTTATCCCCCTTCTTCCTTTGATCTACCTTGATTTTCACCTTATCTTCTCCATCCTTTTGGAAATTCGGCCTTCCCCTTTGCTACTCATAGAGACACTTAGCTCTCCTTATGGTTTCCTCCGATGTCTTGGGATCAACTGTATCTTGTCACTGATAAATAAGGGTAGCCCACTCAAATACCATTGAATCTTCACTTGTTCAACCTTCATGAAAGAAACATATTTCAACAACTCTAAAAATCTTCTTTCATACTCATCAAGCATCATACTCCCAAGCTTGAGTTCGAAAAAATCCTTTGGTTAAATATTTATTTTGGAAATACCTCTTAAACTCCCTCCAAGTAACATTATTTTCATAAATGTGTTGTATCTGTACATATTGATCCCACCACATCGATGCCTTTCCTTTTAGTCGATAGATAACAAATCTCCCTTCTTCCTACACAGAATAGTTATACAGTTGGAAGTACTTCCTCACACCCAACAACCATGTCTTTGTATCTTCATCATTTTTGTGTTCATTGTCCTGGCTCGATCTTATTCATTTCCCCATGTAGCTCGTCCACCCCAATCCTTCTCTTATGTTTTATGACAAGAGATGGACTCGAACTACTACACGTTTTTCTGAAAGAATGGTTATCTACATGTATTTCTTCTCTTCTTTTCTCATCATGAGACTTGCGACTTCTTGATCTACTTGATTCTATCTCCTTATCCATTTTAATTTTTATTATGTCCAAGATTTGCATCAATTTGGCATTGAAGTCATCTTGTTGTTCTTTGGCTCTCATAAGCCTTTCATTATTAGCTTTATAGCTTTGGACATCTTTTTGTAGTCCTTTTACGGTTTCTACCAAGTTCACGCGCTCCTCCCTGGATTTTGTACCATCAACACCCAAGTCAACATACAAATATCTAAACTCATCATCAAGGTTGTAAGTTCTCTGTGCATCATCCATGCTTTTATCCTTCTACATTGACTATGTCTTGCTCTAATTGCCGATAGTTCTACAAAATGTGCAGACAACAAGATTTGTTAAACGAATTCATGAGACAACTTCATGAAAACTCTTCACCATCTTGTCAAAATCATTCCTTCAGAAGCTCATGCATGCATTAATATTCAACAAACACGAATGCACGCTGCCAATTTTTAACTTGTACACTACGTATGAGTAATGCACATGCACCACAACTTTGTTCTACGTGGTGCCAACCCTTTACTGTGCACACCTACGCACCATTGTTTTCTGCGTAGTTTAAGTTCCATGCTTTGCAATAACATAAACTTAGTGTGCACATCTGCACATTCTTACTTAATGCGTACCAAGGCCATGTTGAATTTCAAAATTCGGCCACTTTCCAATCCAAATTTTGTTTTAAGTATAACTCAACTCATGCAAGGCTCAGTGTTGAAACTAGAGCTCTGCAACTTCTTGTTGACCTCTGGCCCATACAAGTCCAATGTTGAACCAATAGGTCTGATACCAAAATGCAACGTCCCCAACCACCCTAGGCTAGGCCACGTCACACAACCTCAAATTTTGTAGCTCTGAGTCAACCAAACTATAACATCCCCATCATACACTAAGCAATGTTACTCTAAAATTTCACTATGCAGATTCTACTCTAAACACAAATCTGCACAATATCACTTGAAGTAATGCGCTCAGCCCAAACTAGAGTTGCACCACACAACTTAAAAAAACGGAAGCAACATTCTCTTGTTAACAAAACCTTAAGTAGCGCAAGTAACTCAAACAACTGCACACTAGAGTATTGATCCCACAACACAATCGTGCGCACAACAACCTTGGAATCACACACCACTTTTGATTCCATTGTGCATCGAGTCTGTTTCCATGAATGCACACATGAAAATCCAATCTCTTGTGCACATATGTTACTTTCCTACACATACAGCCACCCAATCCTCTTCTTGAAGACTCATAACCAAAAATACAAGTTTAACTTAACAAACAAAGCTATCATCAACTGACATACTCATGCACAACTACAAATACATGATATAAGCACCATACTTACATGTGCAAGAAAGATTAAACAGAGTAACAATAATTACTTATATGCAACTACATACAAGAATTATCCCATATCAAGCATAGACAAATATACACACAACAAACAAGACAAGCACATAAGGAATACTTATCTTTTATAAAAGTCACAAACTGTGCACATAACTCAGATGTTCCTCCCATCCATAGACTTTGTTGCTCATAAAATTTAAGCAACAGGTCACCCCTGAGTTGGGGCTTAACTCCACCAGGGAAAAACGGCTCCTAGAGATAATCTAAGGTATGAAACTAAACAAAATTTTCCCAGTCCTAGGTTCCCATTGTTGCAACTAACCCACAGTCTCTCATTCCCCATGCAACTGTCACACCCAAGGAAGTGTGCTCCTTCTCTGCTCAACAAACCTTCGACTGCCCCACTTCCCTTCCCAGGGTTACCAACAACAAGGAAGACAAGAAGTCTCAGAGCCCTGTGACTAATGCTCAACGCACCAGAGAACAACTTTAAGCAAAACTCTCACCTAGAGAGTATGATCACAGGTCTGAAAACCACTACATAACAACCAATTTCTCACCCAGAGAGACTGCTCACGGTTTTTCAACCTGACTCCTCAATAGTAGAATTTTGGTTACATCCCCTCAACACCTTACAAGCTTCTATGTGCAGATAAGGTAATAATCGAAATTTCCATACAATCCAACCCCCTTCTGCTCACGAGAACCCGCTCCTCAATTCTCTTTGAACCATCGATAATAATGCAATCCCCCCCAAAATACACTAAGGATAGAAATATATATTGCATTCCTTCCACTTGACACTTGTCACCTTCAAAAGTAGCTTTAAGCCACTTGGTGACATGTTCTCTACCCTTGGGAACTTAGGATAACATAATTATCTAACATTACACTTTTCCAAAAATATTATAAAATATTCCCCAAGACTTACAACTCACCACTTTTCCCTTTTCCGGTGGAGTTGGCCCCCCATATCTTTTCAACTGAGTCTGTCTGCGTGAAATGATGCAATATTATATTAATAACCATGATTATATTTACATGGATAGGTGCACTGGCCTATTTGCATCCTGGCTCACCAACCTCATAATCACACAGCCTCTACGACTTCAATACACACACACACACACATAACTTTGTTCTGCACTCACTTCCAGTGATTCTCGCACACTTCCCCAAGTGCGTGCAACACAATGCAATGTGCGCACTTACCCAGGTGCATGCATCACACATAAAATGTGCGCACCCTGTCTTTGATAACACTTCTACGCGCATTACTCAGATGTGTGCAACAAGAATATCAGGTGCCAACGACTCACCAACCTAAATGTACATTATATTTACACTTGGTTCCAACAGCTCACCAACCTATATGTACAATTACAAAAGGTTTTGGATCAAGGACATTATAGGGGCCAAGCAATATGAAAGAATCCCAACATGAACCTGGAATAAAAGTTGGCAAGGCGTAAGAATCAATAAATATGTGTTAATGTCTATTGCTATTGATTGGTCATAGATCAATTGAATCTTGGTTAGACACACATGCACAAAATGCTCATCCACAATGTACCCCAAACATTGAATCCTCTAAACGCCAAATAAGCACTTCTCCAGGTTGGTGTATAGATTTTGTTGTCATGGTGTGTTTCAAATACTCTTCTTGGATTCTCTTGAATATGAGGATGATTTCTAGTAATACAAACACAGAAGAATTGGTGAATGGATATAGAATATCTTCCATTATCCTCATGAATATTGTTGGCACATTAGTCAGGTTGAAGGGCATGGCCAACCACTTAAAGAGACATTCCTTATACTTGAAGGTTACCTTCCACATATTAGTTGTCTTTTTTGGCACCTAGTGATAGCATGAATTAAGACCAATATTGTTGAAAAATTTGGTACTTTTGCATTGATTGAGCAGATCATCGATATGAGGGATGGGGTATTTATTCTTAACTACGATTTTTTTCAAGGTTTTGTAGTCAATATATAGTCGCCATGTCTCGTCCTTCTTCTAAACCAACACCATAAGGCTCCCACAAGGTGAGGAGCTTGGTTGAATATGGACCTTTTTTTTTATCAATACTTGAATTTGGAATTTGATCTTCTCGTTATGTAGAAGAAAGTGTATATAAATAAGGCCATTAGATATAGAGGCACTCAGTGTGAAATCAATTGCATGCTTTATTTGACTGTGTAGAGGTACTCATGTAGGTGCAATGAAGATACATTTGTATTCTTCCACCAATTGATCCACTTGTCTATGCTACATAGAGGGAGCCCTTATAGAGGCCTTAACGATCACAATGATTTTATTTGCTCCTTCCAATTAGACCATGAAGAGTATGAATCTCTTGGTCTAAGAGATTATCGTCCTCCATTTCTTAGTAGTAATCACATAGACTATGGTACTTGGGGCCACCTTTGGTATCCTATATCGTTGATATCCCAAGGTAACAATAATTCTACAAGGCGTAGACCAATACACAACATGTCATTTCCACATATATAGTTGTCCTAAAAATTGGTCATCGTGAATAATTGTGATGAGGCAAAAAACCACTGTAAACAATAATTCGACTAAGTAGAGGTGGTTACATTATAGAATCATTTAAAGGTGTGGTCATAGACAAAATATAAACACACACACACACACACACACATATTCTAATGATACTTAACTTAGTTAAGTGTGATGCATTTGCATAGATAACTTGTGACAAGAAGTTGGAGCGACAATAAATCTAAAAGAAGATAATTAGATCGACAAAATAGTTTCACTTAAATGTTCATCTATTCCTAGTATAAAACAATGAGCTACAAAGAATGATCGACATTAAATTGATGCAGAGAAATCACTATACTCAAAACTATGAAGACAATTGTGATAGAGCTCATCCTTGCTAGTGTTTAAAACAAAATAATGTTGCTCTACACATAACATGTGTTTACATATTTATAAAAGTAAACATATGAGGTTTCCATTAATAAGGAAATCACAAAGTTTATATGAGTTGTAACGAACTCTTCATGAATTTGAGAAGCAATCAATTAAGGCGTTGTCTAATTGTTCTATGTTTTTGTTCTTTTCGCCATAATCCGGTGACATAAATCTGCATGAAATAACCATTTATGTTGTTTAAATTGCATTTTTGAATGCAAAAATGGATTCAACATGTTGAAAAACATGTGTGGCACTCAAATTACTTAGATTTAACCACTCAGATATGCAGATACAACAATTTTTGGCTGGATTTCGAGCAAATATCCCTGGAAAATGGCCAGAACATAGAGTGTTTAGACTACGGCTTTATAAATTAATGAAGGTGACATTGACTAAATCAACTTTGATCTCTTTGAATGACAAGAATGCAAAGTTTCTCAATGGTAAATTTATATTAACTAGAGGAGAGAATATGGAGTTGATATAGCACAATTGTGTGTATGTCGATTTGTGAATGATCGATTGATGAGGATTCAATGACATGCTAAAGATCAAGTGTGGGTTGCAATATTGTTAAATGCAACTTGTCGCAAACGAGAACGTGATTGAATACATTGTGAACTCAATTATAATAACATTACACACTGAAATGGGCCAATGGTAGATCTGATATCAAAACTCTTCCAAGTAACAATGATCCCATTAACACTCTTGTAAAAAAATGAGAACTTTGAAAAGTTCTCATTTTAGTTTCTTTAAAAATTCCCCTCAAAAATCAACTATTTTTTTAATAAACATAGATGAGTTAGAGATATTTCACGAACAATAATACAAAATATATATTATATAAAATTTATACAACAAATACAAAATCTAACCTTTAAAATGCTATGCATATAATTTTTTTATTAAAACAAACCAAAGGTTATCCATATTTATTAAACTTAAAATAAAAAACAAATCACAAAATTGAATAGTCAAAATATTTTAATATAGTCACAATTTTAATAAAAGGAAGGGGAAAAGTTGATATATGTTGAAGCATGGTAAAGCTTATTTCCCGATGGTATGCAAGATCGTGGCATGAATTGCTATCAGGGAAGGAGGACTAGCCTTTTTGTTATATCTTTTATTCTTTAAACCTTTTAGTGTAAATTCCTAAACATTGTTTTCTAAAGAAATAAGCCAAATGTATAAATGATTAATTTTTATGGTTAAAAAAAATATTTCATTACTTTGTATTGCTATCATAATAGTACACTTGTCCATACATGAACCAAAATCGGCCACATGTTATGTCAAATAGATGGAAACCGGAACAGATGGCCAAATGTCTTGATGTTTTTGAAGTTTGAATTTTCCATGTAACCATGAACAAAATGACACTAAAATTTCTATGATAGTTTTGACAATGCAATGCACAGCAACAGAAAAAACATCAAAATTAAACAGTGGGTGAACCCGGATTGCCTTTGTCGCCATGAGGTTGAGGTCGGGTAGGAGCAAAGACGAATGACTGGGTGCAGACCGAACATCTTCTTTTGTTTGGCTCACCTAAAAAAGCATCAAACAGTATGTCCAAGCGGTTGTTGAGGATAGTGTACCGATAAAGTTGTTCTTCCATATCTCTTCGCATATCAAAGATGAGGTCTAAGTGATCCTGTGAGAGATGGCAGGTGTGAATCCATTCAGGTTCTGAAGTTGTGACAAGTGGAGGTTCACTTGTTGGAGGGATTTCCTCCTCATTGCACTCCTCCTGAGGGATTTCCTCTTCAATATGCAGGTATCCAATTCCAAAGCAGAGTCTGCTCCAAGGCCGGTGGAATGACCAGGAGTGTTCGATGGGTATTGAGGGTCAAGGACTGTATACAGGAGGGAAGTTGGGGGGGGTTTTACCAGGACTGCAGGTATTTCTTCTTCGACAAAGGCCATGGGAGGATATTCATCCATCCTATTCTGGGTCGAGCAGGGAGGAGGCATCGTAGAGGGGTTGCTATGGCGAACCATAAAAGTATGGGGCGTGGGAGAAGAAAGACTTAGCCTGTGTTGTCAGATGAAAAAGTTATAATAATCCGACCCTCTCTTGGGCTTGCCTCTTTCCCTTGGCATGACAGAGGGGTTAACCAGAATGGCGAACAAGAGCAAAGTGAAATAACAGGAAAGGAAAAGGTTTGGATGAACGCAAATGATTGTAGCCAGAGATAGGACCAAAACCAAATGATTGTAGCTATTGTTTACCTCCTTAATTATAGTCAGGGTAGGAAGGTGAAGTGTCATAGGGGTAGAGTGGATAGGGCTCATGTGACTCGTACGTGTCCAAACATGTCGTCATTGTTGTAAAGAGTACACCATTAATCCAGCTTCTTAATGCAATTGCACCACCTCGCCTAATCATTGAATGTTGCTCATCCTGTGAGGTTTTGAGGAGAGGGTGGCGGCGTAGGCATTTAACATCCTAATGTGCATGGGAACCAACTATCACCCCATCCAGAGGATTAATTTTTATATTAAAAATAACCAATTTAAAATAATAATAAGAATAAAAAATTAAAATATAAGTAGAATAATTAATTTTAAAAGAACAAAATCCTGTAAGGGTGTTTCAGTACTTTGAGAATCCCTGGTCAAGTTTTTTCTAATTAGGTGAGGTTTCTTGGATAGATTATCGAGAAAATTTCATATTATTCTTAGTTTTTTTATTGTATCTTTTATTTTTAAAACTTTTTAAATTTATTTAATCATAATTTTTTTTTAAATGTAAACATTGTTTTTTAAGAAATGTCTTAAATGTATAAATCAACAGATCCATTTACCTATGGATCTATCAAGTGCCAAGAGGGATCAAATCTCTAAAGGTGTAAATCTTTAACATTTTTTCGTTTTGCACTCTAAAAAAGGTTTGCGCATCGAGAGATTTGATCCCTCTCGGTGCTTGATAAATCCAGAGTTAAATGGATTTAGATTGGTAGTTATTCATTCAAAGTACACACACACACACACACACACACACACACACACATATATATAATGGAGCCAACATAAATTTTTATTATTTCTTATTATTAATTTTGTATTTATTATTATTATTTTATTTTTATATTAAAAATAACTAATTCAAAATAATACGAAGAATAAAAAATCAAAATATAAGTAAAATAACTAATTTGAAAAAATCAAAACCTTGTAAGGGTGTTTCATTATTTTGAAAAGCCCCAATCAAGGTTTTTCTAGATATTGATAATTAGGTAGTCTAGAAGATTGGAAGAGGAGAGAAGGTAAGGTTGGGTCAAAGGGCTTGTCAAAGCCCCATTCAAGGTTTTTCTAGATATTGATAATTAGGTAGTCTAGAAGATTGGAAGAGGGGAGAAGGTAAGGTTGGGTCAAAGGGCTTGTCAAGATTCACTGATATCTCAAAACACATGCACGACTTAGTCAGTAGTTCCAGATTCCAGAATGGTGTATCATTGAGGACCTTAACCTTCCAAGAAATGTTGCAAATGAGTGGTTCAATTACATCACTTTGCTTAAACATTGTGCAATTGTGCTTTAGGACCAGGACAAATCCTTTGGGACTCTCATAAAGAAACTAGGTTATCAACCACATGATGGAAGTTATGTTGGAAGGAAAGTTGAGGAATGATAGGGTCTAGTGGTGGAGAATGATTTGGAAAACTAGAAAACCCATAAAAAAAATAATCTTTCTATGCTAGAGTTATCTAATAAGATTCTCACTTGGGACAATGCTTAAAAGAGACATTTGAATGGGCCAAGTAGATGTGTTTTGTGTAAATTGATTCCAGAAAGAGTAGGTTCTCTTTGTAAATTATCCTTGTCGGGGCCTATCTGAAAAGAAATATTATTATTGGTTTATGGAATAGTTTTTTAGGATTGAGGTACTTTACAGGAAAATATCTCTAGGTGGCTCTCTAGTAATACTATTCTAGATCATAGAGCTCTAACTTGCTCCATTATTTATGGATTATAGTTGTTTAGAAATAAAATGTTGTTACGGGATAAGTCCTTGTTTATGGGCCAAGTAACCCATTCTATAATGCTATCTTATAGGGAATGTTGGAAGGTCCCATATTTGAAAAATTCAAGGGTTTTAAAGGAACTAAATAATATTGACTCTTTTATAGCCTGGGGTTTCTTTGATGGTCCCTATTAAGGAACTCCAAGTAAGTGTGGAGTTAGGGTGATCTTGCATGTGATACCTTTGCATTTTTTTTCTTTAAAATATAGAGCTAAGCTAGGAATGAAGGAAGCGCCCACTTGGACAAGCAATCACCTTGATGCTTGGGCATATGTCTCTCTGTCACAGGTTCTTTTTTGTCTTGATAGTGCTTGAGGCATTAGGCTTATTGCAGTGTTTGTTAAACTTTTCTAAATTTTGGTTTAATGGACCTCACTTTTGGACAATATGGTCCTAGTGCTGAGGCCAGTTTCCTTTGTTGGCAACCAAAGCAACTAGACTACATCTATGTACTGTGATTTTGATTAATGAAAGGTAATACTCTCTAGCCTACAAACAAAGAAATAAAGATGTTGTAGGCGTTGGATAATTCGAAATTGCTAATGGATTGGGCAACTGGCAAGTGCCAACTCACAAATCTAGCTCTGGGTATTGTTATGCAAAGAGTTTTGGAAGTAAAAAAAGTCTCTTTGATTTTATCTCCTTTATCCATATCTACAGGGTTTAATTCAAAAGCATAATCTCTATCAAATGTTACTCTCTCCTTGCATGAAGGTACTTTGGTGGCTCAAGAAGATCTCTTGTTTGAATGTCACATTTCTATATTTTTTTACTAAATGTGGATTCTGTTTACCTCAAAAACAATTGAGAAGGGGTTATGGAACACCGTCCTCTTGGCATTATTATGTACTGAAGTAAAGACATGAGAGGTGCTTAAAAATGCCATGATTTGACATTGGAACACTGTAATATTTTGAAGATTTAATAAGACATATTGTTTTTTGGGATAATGATTCCAAAATCTTTGAGGCTTAGACAATGTATATTTTGATTTCTTCCTAAAAATATCAAATATAAATCTTATTTTTCTTAAAAAACTAATGATAAAAATTATAAATTTTGAAAAACAAATAGAAATCAAATTAAAAAACAAAGTTAAACAAAGAGAATAAGAAGATTTTTTTATTTGTTTGTTTTTAAAACTTTGTCAAATTTATCATTGGTAGTTTGCTAGGTCAATGAAAGTTGGATGATACTAGTGCCTCCAATTTTTGTACACCTATACTTGTGAAAGTGGTAAAAGCCAAGTCATAGGGAAATTTGGTGTTGTAGAAATCTCACCTTGCAATCCAAAAGAAAGAAAGATTTCAATTGTTCAATAATAATATGAAAAAAAATTATATCAAACTTAACTTCATTACATCTCATTCATTTACTAATTTTTAATTTATTTGAATTTTTAAAAGTTAATTTAAAATTTATTTAACTATTAATTTTTTAACTCGTTCATTTACTATTTTTTAATTTATTTAAGTTTTTAAAAGTTAATTTAAAGTTTATTTAACTAGTAATTTTTGAACTCTACATTTCATGATTTTTTTAAAATAAATTCGCTTCTACATCAAAGTGGAACTTTACCATGCTTGAAATATATAAGTTCACAAAAACGTTGAGCTTATCCACTTATTCACTTACTCAATTGTTATTTAGTTGACATTAAACCCATTATTACTTTATTTTTAGTTTTGTGTAAAGCACTATATTCAATTGATATGTGTGGACATCGACATCATGGACGAACAAATCGCACGGATGTTATATGGTACATACATTACAATCTCTTCAACATTGGGTTCTAGAATGCACCTCACTTCTCTTGGTGCAATAATAATTTTATGGTAATAAATGCATCGTTATATATGTGACTAGTTCATAGCACACATGACTATATTTCTTTAAGAATCTAAATAATAATTAAATTGCCCTCCTTATAATATTAAAAAAGAAACGCATTCTATTAAAAAAATTATATGCTCGTAGCATTGCAAAATATCCCAAAGAACCCTACAAGACTCGTCAATGATTTAGCTTGGTGGGTTAGCTCAAGTGAAGTGGTTGAGTAATGTGAATTATAAATAGGGGGTTGTAGGGTCAAGTCCTTGGGTTGGTTGCCTCTATGAATATCGTGGTCCTCACTCAACGTTTCCACTCAGTTAGGTTGCAAAAACTGCAATCTACGAGTTTACTCTTGGTACCATTCTCAAAATGAGGGGAAGTGCCCAATGAGTTTCTCAAGATGTGCATTTTATCAAAAAAAAGTCTCATCAATCATGCAATGTGCCTATATGAAAAGAGAAAACTAATACTCTTCCATATTTTTCAAAACATATCATCTAAAAGGTCTACCTATTCATCTATATAAAATAATATCATAACTATCCAAAACCTCACCATATATTGACCTCAAACTAGGTCACAAATTACAACACAAATAATAGGGCATTATAAGGCTAGACTTGTACCAAATTAACTAATTCCAAGAACAAATATGAAAATCATAACCATTATGAATAACAATAAATGTTTCATCTCAACAAAACACAGATGTTGAAAAGATCTCCTGGAAAATAGACCCATCCTTTGACTTCTTCTAGGGACATACACTGACACACAAAATGAGTCCTTCCTTTGAGAGCTTCTTCGCATCTATATTAAGCTATTTGAAAACATGTGTAAAGAGATATGATTAAAAACAAGAAGAATTCATATGCTTCCTCAAAGATGAGCCTTGAAAACAAATTTGACATTCTATTATAATTGGTGATCCAATTTCTAACTGCTTAAGGGTCCCCGTAGACATGGAAATTCTCAATACCTTTTTCAATTGCAAATTTTAAGAGAATCTTCAAAGGATTATAACAAAGTTGTTTAACCCCCCTCCTAACAAACTTTGAAGTAAAAGAATTAGGTCTCATTAAGGAAGAGAATGCCACCAGTGCTACAAACAAGGGGGTGCCTTGGTTGGCACCATCAAAGCATATCCAAACCCCAATTTTATCAATAGGAAAGTAAGAAAATTGTCTTTGAGGAATCGATTTAGGATGACATTTGAAACTTTTGAAAATAACCTTAGCTAGAGTAGCAAACTGAAAGGGAAGAAGAAACGTGTCTTAAAAAATACTTACATTGTGAGCCAACCATATACCCCATGATACAATAATAGGCAATGCTTTGAATTTCTTTAGTTCAGGTTTCTAAAACCAATGCTTGAAGCATTCAACAACAATCCCCCCTTGCCAAACATCCTTTGCCCCTAATAATGAGTCCATATATACCTAAACCTCATTCTAATAGGGACATGTGAGTTAGAAGATGTGTGATAGTCTACTCATTCTTGCATAGAGAGCATCTATGTGGACCATGCTTGTTTCTTCTCTGCGGGACATCCCAAGTTAGGATTTTGTTTGAAATAGCAAGCCACATAAATATCCTAAATTCCATATGAGGGTCTGATATTCCATAAGGTCCTCCACAATTAATGTGAATCCTTAATTGTGTTAGGGGTGTGCATGGTCTTGTAACCTAGTCTTGGGATATAGTGACCCAAGATAAGATTTATGGTCCAAGCAAGTTCATCTTCAATCTCTATAATGTGCACAAATCATCTTAAGTTTGGCTATGTAGGTTTCACACTTGATCTTCTCATTACCTTCTAGACATAAAAGACTTGTTTGCTTCCACTCTTGACTCCATATTAAAGAGGCTTTAGGATTCACTACATGAGCCAATATATAGATACATTGCCTCTGAAGCAAAGAGATAAGATTCTCGAATAATTTATAATCATTCTCAATACTCACCCAAGGATTTGCTCCAATTCTAGCCTCCTTCTTATCAAACTCAAAGGGGGTATGGAATTAAATGTATATGTAATGGGTTAAATGTGTATGTATAAGGGTTGACCTAATAAAGAACCCACATGTGCAATGAATGGAAATAACTATATATAAATATCAATACAATGATTATTGGGACACAAACACATGATTTAGATATATGAATCTATTGGGGCTATTGAGAGGCAGTTCTCCTATTGTACAAGGATTTATAGTATAACTCATATTTATCATATTAGGACTTGTGCTCCACATTCACATCTTGTGTGCAATGTGTACTCTATTTTAATATGATATTTTAAGTAGTCGGTGCATAACATTTGCTATCAACACAAACAATCCTTTGAGCTCCTTCAAACAAGTCACCTTATCATTTTTATTCCAACTCCCAAGGCATTTTGCAAATTTTACAACTTACAATGTGTTGTTTGCACCTTCTCCAATAGTTAAGGCACATAAAAGTGGTCATTAGTCAATTTCA
>ML779414.1:479156-502439 GCA_009831015.1 Picea engelmannii
ATTTACCCTCTATGTCTGACCATCCATCTCAAGGTGATATGTTGTGCTAAAGTTCAGACTTGTTCCAAATCCCTTGAATAGTCATTTCCAAAAGTTTGAGGTGAACTTGGAATCTCTATCAGACACAATTGTTTTAGGTACAACAGGCAACTTGGCACTTTCTCGCATGTAAATCTCAACAATGTCGACTTACTTGTGCGTTGACTTCAATGGAATAAAATGAGAAACTTTAGTAAGCTTGTCCACCACCACCATAATAGAATCATGTTTCTTAGCAGTCCTATGAAACTTAGATATGGAGTCCATGGTCACCACTTCACACTTCCACTCGGGAATGGGAAAGGGTTGTAGCAAACCAGCTGGATGTTTGTGCTCAACCTTGACCTTCCGACATTCGACACATATCGCAATAAAATCCACAACTTCCTCTTTTATACATGGCCAAAAGTATTGTTTCTTGAACGTGACAATGGTATTCTGGTAACTTGGATGTCCAACATAAGGAACCTTATGCATCTCTGACAGTATGAGGCTTTTCAAGTTTTGATCATTTGGCACATAGACTCTACATCTAAACATGAGGATCACATTCTCTCTTAGCTCATAACCTTCAAATTTTTGTTGCGACATACCTTTCTCTAAAGCCGTCTTTATGTCCTCATAGCGCATATCTAATTTGGTAACTTCCAAAATTATGCCGCACAAGTTTGTCTGGTACATGCTAATGGTTGTAGCATATATCTCATGCATCCTCCTACCGAGTGCGTCAGCCACCTTGTTCTCTTCTCCTCTGATATGTTTTATGTCAAAGTCATACTCACTGAGGAACTCTAACCACCTTCTTTGTTTGGAATTCAAACTTGGTTGTCCAAGAAAATATTTCAGACCACAATGGTTTGTTCTCAACTTAAATCTCTTACCCATGAGATAATTCCACCACATCTTCAAGACATGCATTATGGCTGCCAATTCCAAATCATGTGTAGGATAGATCCTTTCATGTTGTTTCAAATTCCTTGATTCATAACATATCACATGTCCATTCTGACCCAAGACTCCACTGAGTCCTTCCTTGCATGCATCTGTGCACACAACGAAGTCTGCATCTGGATCAACAATCCTCAAAATTGGCGCACTTGTTAACAAACTTTTCAAATATTGAAAACTCCTTCCACAATTTGGAGTCCATTCAAATCACACACCTTTCTTCTCCAAAGATGTAATTGGATGCACAATCTATGAAAATCATTCAATAAACCTTTTGTAATAACCTGCAAGTCCCATAAAGGATCTCACTTTTGTGACATTTCTTGGTGTCGACCATTCCTCAATGGATTTTATCTTTGTTGGGTCCACAACTATTCCTTCCTATGAAATGATATGACCAAAGTAATGAATTTGTCGCTGATAAAATGAACACTTGCTTAGCTTTGCATAAAGCTTATGCTCCCTCAATACCTTCAACACCATCCTCAAGTGTTGCTCGTGCTCTTCTTTATATTTTGAGTAAATAAGAATGTCATCCAAGAATACAATGACAAACTTATCTAAATACTCTATGAAATCTTCATTCATCAAACGCATGAAAACAATTGGTGCATTTGACAACCCAAATGGCACCACTGTAAACTCATAATGAACATACCTTGTTCCGAAGGCATACTTATTGATGTCTTCCTCTTTAATTCTCACTTGGCGATATCTAGATCTAAGATCAATCTTAGAAGATATCTATGTGTCTCTCAGTTGATCAAGCATGTCATCTATTCTTGGAAAAGAATATGTGTTCTTCATTTTTACCTTGTTCAACTGCATGAAGTCGATACAAATTATTAATGTACCATCCTTCTTCTTTACGAACAAAACTGGCACACCCAAGGTGACACACTTGGGCGTATATACCCTTTGTTCAAAATTTATTCAAGTTGCATCTGCAACTCCTTCAACTCTGGCGTACTCATCCTATAAGGAGTATTGGATACATGTTTTTCTCCCAACATCAAATTAATAGAGAAGTCAATATATCTCTTCGGAGGCAATCTCAGTATCTCTTTAACTGCATCGTCAAACTCTTTTAACATTGTGTAGTCTTCCGCACTTGACACTTTATCCTTAGGTGCCTTTTCCATGTGCGCTTCCAATACTTGACATCCTTCCTGTAACTTTTCTTCAATTGCAAGGATGAAACTTCCCTAATAGTCACAACCCTTGGAATGCGTTGAATTGTTCTCAAATTTCCTTGCTCATTCAAACAAGTGAATGTCTTCTTGTAACAGTACAAGACAACATGATGCTCGTCCAACCAATCCATACCGGTGAGGAAATCGTACAAGCCCAAAGGTATAATATTCAAATCAACCTTTGTGTGCAGTCCATTCATATCCATTGGACATGCCTTAACCATCTCATTAATTTTCCTTTTTTCTCCTGTAGCTAACTGCACCAACCAAGATTTTCCAAGCTTGTTTTTCGGCAAATGGAATATTTCCATCATCTTAGGATCTAGATGAATATGACTAGCTCATGAGGCAATTAAAATAGGAATGGGTTGGTCATTAATCTTACCTTCTACCTCGATCACGTGTGAATGAAACTCAACTTGCTTGTTATCCAACGATGCGTAAATCCTTGGCACATTTATGCCCATGTCTTCAATTGTCCTATCTTGCCATACACTGTGTGCAATCTTTGTTTTATCGCCTCTTTGAGGGAAATCTCTGTGCATATGATTTATGCCACAACCCCAACACTGCATAGGTTGTTTCCATGAATTTTGTCCCATTGTCTTCGACATTCTGGACTCCTGGAGGGTTGATGCTCCTTGCGTAATGTTTCTGAAAAATGGTGGTTTATCCCCCTTCTTCCTTTGATCTACCTTGATTTTCACCTTATCTTCTCCATCCTTTTGGAAATTCGGCCTTCCCCTTTGCTACTCATAGAGACACTTAGCTCTCCTTATGGTTTCCTCCGATGTCTTGGGATCAACTGTATCTTGTCACTGATAAATAAGGGTAGCCCACTCAAATACCATTGAATCTTCACTTGTTCAACCTTCATGAAAGAAACATATTTCAACAACTCTAAAAATCTTCTTTCATACTCATCAAGCATCATACTCCCAAGCTTGAGTTCGAAAAAATCCTTTGGTTAAATATTTATTTTGGAAATACCTCTTAAACTCCCTCCAAGTAACATTATTTTCATAAATGTGTTGTATCTGTACATATTGATCCCACCACATCGATGCCTTTCCTTTTAGTCGATAGATAACAAATCTCCCTTCTTCCTACACAGAATAGTTATACAGTTGGAAGTACTTCCTCACACCCAACAACCATGTCTTTGTATCTTCATCATTTTTGTGTTCATTGTCCTGGCTCGATCTTATTCATTTCCCCATGTAGCTCGTCCACCCCAATCCTTCTCTTATGTTTTATGACAAGAGATGGACTCGAACTACTACACGTTTTTCTGAAAGAATGGTTATCTACATGTATTTCTTCTCTTCTTTTCTCATCATGAGACTTGCGACTTCTTGATCTACTTGATTCTATCTCCTTATCCATTTTAATTTTTATTATGTCCAAGATTTGCATCAATTTGGCATTGAAGTCATCTTGTTGTTCTTTGGCTCTCATAAGCCTTTCATTATTAGCTTTATAGCTTTGGACATCTTTTTGTAGTCCTTTTACGGTTTCTACCAAGTTCACGCGCTCCTCCCTGGATTTTGTACCATCAACACCCAAGTCAACATACAAATATCTAAACTCATCATCAAGGTTGTAAGTTCTCTGTGCATCATCCATGCTTTTATCCTTCTACATTGACTATGTCTTGCTCTAATTGCCGATAGTTCTACAAAATGTGCAGACAACAAGATTTGTTAAACGAATTCATGAGACAACTTCATGAAAACTCTTCACCATCTTGTCAAAATCATTCCTTCAGAAGCTCATGCATGCATTAATATTCAACAAACACGAATGCACGCTGCCAATTTTTAACTTGTACACTACGTATGAGTAATGCACATGCACCACAACTTTGTTCTACGTGGTGCCAACCCTTTACTGTGCACACCTACGCACCATTGTTTTCTGCGTAGTTTAAGTTCCATGCTTTGCAATAACATAAACTTAGTGTGCACATCTGCACATTCTTACTTAATGCGTACCAAGGCCATGTTGAATTTCAAAATTCGGCCACTTTCCAATCCAAATTTTGTTTTAAGTATAACTCAACTCATGCAAGGCTCAGTGTTGAAACTAGAGCTCTGCAACTTCTTGTTGACCTCTGGCCCATACAAGTCCAATGTTGAACCAATAGGTCTGATACCAAAATGCAACGTCCCCAACCACCCTAGGCTAGGCCACGTCACACAACCTCAAATTTTGTAGCTCTGAGTCAACCAAACTATAACATCCCCATCATACACTAAGCAATGTTACTCTAAAATTTCACTATGCAGATTCTACTCTAAACACAAATCTGCACAATATCACTTGAAGTAATGCGCTCAGCCCAAACTAGAGTTGCACCACACAACTTAAAAAAACGGAAGCAACATTCTCTTGTTAACAAAACCTTAAGTAGCGCAAGTAACTCAAACAACTGCACACTAGAGTATTGATCCCACAACACAATCGTGCGCACAACAACCTTGGAATCACACACCACTTTTGATTCCATTGTGCATCGAGTCTGTTTCCATGAATGCACACATGAAAATCCAATCTCTTGTGCACATATGTTACTTTCCTACACATACAGCCACCCAATCCTCTTCTTGAAGACTCATAACCAAAAATACAAGTTTAACTTAACAAACAAAGCTATCATCAACTGACATACTCATGCACAACTACAAATACATGATATAAGCACCATACTTACATGTGCAAGAAAGATTAAACAGAGTAACAATAATTACTTATATGCAACTACATACAAGAATTATCCCATATCAAGCATAGACAAATATACACACAACAAACAAGACAAGCACATAAGGAATACTTATCTTTTATAAAAGTCACAAACTGTGCACATAACTCAGATGTTCCTCCCATCCATAGACTTTGTTGCTCATAAAATTTAAGCAACAGGTCACCCCTGAGTTGGGGCTTAACTCCACCAGGGAAAAACGGCTCCTAGAGATAATCTAAGGTATGAAACTAAACAAAATTTTCCCAGTCCTAGGTTCCCATTGTTGCAACTAACCCACAGTCTCTCATTCCCCATGCAACTGTCACACCCAAGGAAGTGTGCTCCTTCTCTGCTCAACAAACCTTCGACTGCCCCACTTCCCTTCCCAGGGTTACCAACAACAAGGAAGACAAGAAGTCTCAGAGCCCTGTGACTAATGCTCAACGCACCAGAGAACAACTTTAAGCAAAACTCTCACCTAGAGAGTATGATCACAGGTCTGAAAACCACTACATAACAACCAATTTCTCACCCAGAGAGACTGCTCACGGTTTTTCAACCTGACTCCTCAATAGTAGAATTTTGGTTACATCCCCTCAACACCTTACAAGCTTCTATGTGCAGATAAGGTAATAATCGAAATTTCCATACAATCCAACCCCCTTCTGCTCACGAGAACCCGCTCCTCAATTCTCTTTGAACCATCGATAATAATGCAATCCCCCCCAAAATACACTAAGGATAGAAATATATATTGCATTCCTTCCACTTGACACTTGTCACCTTCAAAAGTAGCTTTAAGCCACTTGGTGACATGTTCTCTACCCTTGGGAACTTAGGATAACATAATTATCTAACATTACACTTTTCCAAAAATATTATAAAATATTCCCCAAGACTTACAACTCACCACTTTTCCCTTTTCCGGTGGAGTTGGCCCCCCATATCTTTTCAACTGAGTCTGTCTGCGTGAAATGATGCAATATTATATTAATAACCATGATTATATTTACATGGATAGGTGCACTGGCCTATTTGCATCCTGGCTCACCAACCTCATAATCACACAGCCTCTACGACTTCAATACACACACACACACACATAACTTTGTTCTGCACTCACTTCCAGTGATTCTCGCACACTTCCCCAAGTGCGTGCAACACAATGCAATGTGCGCACTTACCCAGGTGCATGCATCACACATAAAATGTGCGCACCCTGTCTTTGATAACACTTCTACGCGCATTACTCAGATGTGTGCAACAAGAATATCAGGTGCCAACGACTCACCAACCTAAATGTACATTATATTTACACTTGGTTCCAACAGCTCACCAACCTATATGTACAATTACAAAAGGTTTTGGATCAAGGACATTATAGGGGCCAAGCAATATGAAAGAATCCCAACATGAACCTGGAATAAAAGTTGGCAAGGCGTAAGAATCAATAAATATGTGTTAATGTCTATTGCTATTGATTGGTCATAGATCAATTGAATCTTGGTTAGACACACATGCACAAAATGCTCATCCACAATGTACCCCAAACATTGAATCCTCTAAACGCCAAATAAGCACTTCTCCAGGTTGGTGTATAGATTTTGTTGTCATGGTGTGTTTCAAATACTCTTCTTGGATTCTCTTGAATATGAGGATGATTTCTAGTAATACAAACACAGAAGAATTGGTGAATGGATATAGAATATCTTCCATTATCCTCATGAATATTGTTGGCACATTAGTCAGGTTGAAGGGCATGGCCAACCACTTAAAGAGACATTCCTTATACTTGAAGGTTACCTTCCACATATTAGTTGTCTTTTTTGGCACCTAGTGATAGCATGAATTAAGACCAATATTGTTGAAAAATTTGGTACTTTTGCATTGATTGAGCAGATCATCGATATGAGGGATGGGGTATTTATTCTTAACTACGATTTTTTTCAAGGTTTTGTAGTCAATATATAGTCGCCATGTCTCGTCCTTCTTCTAAACCAACACCATAAGGCTCCCACAAGGTGAGGAGCTTGGTTGAATATGGACCTTTTTTTTTATCAATACTTGAATTTGGAATTTGATCTTCTCGTTATGTAGAAGAAAGTGTATATAAATAAGGCCATTAGATATAGAGGCACTCAGTGTGAAATCAATTGCATGCTTTATTTGACTGTGTAGAGGTACTCATGTAGGTGCAATGAAGATACATTTGTATTCTTCCACCAATTGATCCACTTGTCTATGCTACATAGAGGGAGCCCTTATAGAGGCCTTAACGATCACAATGATTTTATTTGCTCCTTCCAATTAGACCATGAAGAGTATGAATCTCTTGGTCTAAGAGATTATCGTCCTCCATTTCTTAGTAGTAATCACATAGACTATGGTACTTGGGGCCACCTTTGGTATCCTATATCGTTGATATCCCAAGGTAACAATAATTCTACAAGGCGTAGACCAATACACAACATGTCATTTCCACATATATAGTTGTCCTAAAAATTGGTCATCGTGAATAATTGTGATGAGGCAAAAAACCACTGTAAACAATAATTCGACTAAGTAGAGGTGGTTACATTATAGAATCATTTAAAGGTGTGGTCATAGACAAAATATAAACACACACACACACACACACACATATTCTAATGATACTTAACTTAGTTAAGTGTGATGCATTTGCATAGATAACTTGTGACAAGAAGTTGGAGCGACAATAAATCTAAAAGAAGATAATTAGATCGACAAAATAGTTTCACTTAAATGTTCATCTATTCCTAGTATAAAACAATGAGCTACAAAGAATGATCGACATTAAATTGATGCAGAGAAATCACTATACTCAAAACTATGAAGACAATTGTGATAGAGCTCATCCTTGCTAGTGTTTAAAACAAAATAATGTTGCTCTACACATAACATGTGTTTACATATTTATAAAAGTAAACATATGAGGTTTCCATTAATAAGGAAATCACAAAGTTTATATGAGTTGTAACGAACTCTTCATGAATTTGAGAAGCAATCAATTAAGGCGTTGTCTAATTGTTCTATGTTTTTGTTCTTTTCGCCATAATCCGGTGACATAAATCTGCATGAAATAACCATTTATGTTGTTTAAATTGCATTTTTGAATGCAAAAATGGATTCAACATGTTGAAAAACATGTGTGGCACTCAAATTACTTAGATTTAACCACTCAGATATGCAGATACAACAATTTTTGGCTGGATTTCGAGCAAATATCCCTGGAAAATGGCCAGAACATAGAGTGTTTAGACTACGGCTTTATAAATTAATGAAGGTGACATTGACTAAATCAACTTTGATCTCTTTGAATGACAAGAATGCAAAGTTTCTCAATGGTAAATTTATATTAACTAGAGGAGAGAATATGGAGTTGATATAGCACAATTGTGTGTATGTCGATTTGTGAATGATCGATTGATGAGGATTCAATGACATGCTAAAGATCAAGTGTGGGTTGCAATATTGTTAAATGCAACTTGTCGCAAACGAGAACGTGATTGAATACATTGTGAACTCAATTATAATAACATTACACACTGAAATGGGCCAATGGTAGATCTGATATCAAAACTCTTCCAAGTAACAATGATCCCATTAACACTCTTGTAAAAAAATGAGAACTTTGAAAAGTTCTCATTTTAGTTTCTTTAAAAATTCCCCTCAAAAATCAACTATTTTTTTAATAAACATAGATGAGTTAGAGATATTTCACGAACAATAATACAAAATATATATTATATAAAATTTATACAACAAATACAAAATCTAACCTTTAAAATGCTATGCATATAATTTTTTTATTAAAACAAACCAAAGGTTATCCATATTTATTAAACTTAAAATAAAAAACAAATCACAAAATTGAATAGTCAAAATATTTTAATATAGTCACAATTTTAATAAAAGGAAGGGGAAAAGTTGATATATGTTGAAGCATGGTAAAGCTTATTTCCCGATGGTATGCAAGATCGTGGCATGAATTGCTATCAGGGAAGGAGGACTAGCCTTTTTGTTATATCTTTTATTCTTTAAACCTTTTAGTGTAAATTCCTAAACATTGTTTTCTAAAGAAATAAGCCAAATGTATAAATGATTAATTTTTATGGTTAAAAAAAATATTTCATTACTTTGTATTGCTATCATAATAGTACACTTGTCCATACATGAACCAAAATCGGCCACATGTTATGTCAAATAGATGGAAACCGGAACAGATGGCCAAATGTCTTGATGTTTTTGAAGTTTGAATTTTCCATGTAACCATGAACAAAATGACACTAAAATTTCTATGATAGTTTTGACAATGCAATGCACAGCAACAGAAAAAACATCAAAATTAAACAGTGGGTGAACCCGGATTGCCTTTGTCGCCATGAGGTTGAGGTCGGGTAGGAGCAAAGACGAATGACTGGGTGCAGACCGAACATCTTCTTTTGTTTGGCTCACCTAAAAAAGCATCAAACAGTATGTCCAAGCGGTTGTTGAGGATAGTGTACCGATAAAGTTGTTCTTCCATATCTCTTCGCATATCAAAGATGAGGTCTAAGTGATCCTGTGAGAGATGGCAGGTGTGAATCCATTCAGGTTCTGAAGTTGTGACAAGTGGAGGTTCACTTGTTGGAGGGATTTCCTCCTCATTGCACTCCTCCTGAGGGATTTCCTCTTCAATATGCAGGTATCCAATTCCAAAGCAGAGTCTGCTCCAAGGCCGGTGGAATGACCAGGAGTGTTCGATGGGTATTGAGGGTCAAGGACTGTATACAGGAGGGAAGTTGGGGGGGGTTTTACCAGGACTGCAGGTATTTCTTCTTCGACAAAGGCCATGGGAGGATATTCATCCATCCTATTCTGGGTCGAGCAGGGAGGAGGCATCGTAGAGGGGTTGCTATGGCGAACCATAAAAGTATGGGGCGTGGGAGAAGAAAGACTTAGCCTGTGTTGTCAGATGAAAAAGTTATAATAATCCGACCCTCTCTTGGGCTTGCCTCTTTCCCTTGGCATGACAGAGGGGTTAACCAGAATGGCGAACAAGAGCAAAGTGAAATAACAGGAAAGGAAAAGGTTTGGATGAACGCAAATGATTGTAGCCAGAGATAGGACCAAAACCAAATGATTGTAGCTATTGTTTACCTCCTTAATTATAGTCAGGGTAGGAAGGTGAAGTGTCATAGGGGTAGAGTGGATAGGGCTCATGTGACTCGTACGTGTCCAAACATGTCGTCATTGTTGTAAAGAGTACACCATTAATCCAGCTTCTTAATGCAATTGCACCACCTCGCCTAATCATTGAATGTTGCTCATCCTGTGAGGTTTTGAGGAGAGGGTGGCGGCGTAGGCATTTAACATCCTAATGTGCATGGGAACCAACTATCACCCCATCCAGAGGATTAATTTTTATATTAAAAATAACCAATTTAAAATAATAATAAGAATAAAAAATTAAAATATAAGTAGAATAATTAATTTTAAAAGAACAAAATCCTGTAAGGGTGTTTCAGTACTTTGAGAATCCCTGGTCAAGTTTTTTCTAATTAGGTGAGGTTTCTTGGATAGATTATCGAGAAAATTTCATATTATTCTTAGTTTTTTTATTGTATCTTTTATTTTTAAAACTTTTTAAATTTATTTAATCATAATTTTTTTTTAAATGTAAACATTGTTTTTTAAGAAATGTCTTAAATGTATAAATCAACAGATCCATTTACCTATGGATCTATCAAGTGCCAAGAGGGATCAAATCTCTAAAGGTGTAAATCTTTAACATTTTTTCGTTTTGCACTCTAAAAAAGGTTTGCGCATCGAGAGATTTGATCCCTCTCGGTGCTTGATAAATCCAGAGTTAAATGGATTTAGATTGGTAGTTATTCATTCAAAGTACACACACACACACACACACACACACACACACACATATATATAATGGAGCCAACATAAATTTTTATTATTTCTTATTATTAATTTTGTATTTATTATTATTATTTTATTTTTATATTAAAAATAACTAATTCAAAATAATACGAAGAATAAAAAATCAAAATATAAGTAAAATAACTAATTTGAAAAAATCAAAACCTTGTAAGGGTGTTTCATTATTTTGAAAAGCCCCAATCAAGGTTTTTCTAGATATTGATAATTAGGTAGTCTAGAAGATTGGAAGAGGAGAGAAGGTAAGGTTGGGTCAAAGGGCTTGTCAAAGCCCCATTCAAGGTTTTTCTAGATATTGATAATTAGGTAGTCTAGAAGATTGGAAGAGGGGAGAAGGTAAGGTTGGGTCAAAGGGCTTGTCAAGATTCACTGATATCTCAAAACACATGCACGACTTAGTCAGTAGTTCCAGATTCCAGAATGGTGTATCATTGAGGACCTTAACCTTCCAAGAAATGTTGCAAATGAGTGGTTCAATTACATCACTTTGCTTAAACATTGTGCAATTGTGCTTTAGGACCAGGACAAATCCTTTGGGACTCTCATAAAGAAACTAGGTTATCAACCACATGATGGAAGTTATGTTGGAAGGAAAGTTGAGGAATGATAGGGTCTAGTGGTGGAGAATGATTTGGAAAACTAGAAAACCCATAAAAAAAATAATCTTTCTATGCTAGAGTTATCTAATAAGATTCTCACTTGGGACAATGCTTAAAAGAGACATTTGAATGGGCCAAGTAGATGTGTTTTGTGTAAATTGATTCCAGAAAGAGTAGGTTCTCTTTGTAAATTATCCTTGTCGGGGCCTATCTGAAAAGAAATATTATTATTGGTTTATGGAATAGTTTTTTAGGATTGAGGTACTTTACAGGAAAATATCTCTAGGTGGCTCTCTAGTAATACTATTCTAGATCATAGAGCTCTAACTTGCTCCATTATTTATGGATTATAGTTGTTTAGAAATAAAATGTTGTTACGGGATAAGTCCTTGTTTATGGGCCAAGTAACCCATTCTATAATGCTATCTTATAGGGAATGTTGGAAGGTCCCATATTTGAAAAATTCAAGGGTTTTAAAGGAACTAAATAATATTGACTCTTTTATAGCCTGGGGTTTCTTTGATGGTCCCTATTAAGGAACTCCAAGTAAGTGTGGAGTTAGGGTGATCTTGCATGTGATACCTTTGCATTTTTTTTCTTTAAAATATAGAGCTAAGCTAGGAATGAAGGAAGCGCCCACTTGGACAAGCAATCACCTTGATGCTTGGGCATATGTCTCTCTGTCACAGGTTCTTTTTTGTCTTGATAGTGCTTGAGGCATTAGGCTTATTGCAGTGTTTGTTAAACTTTTCTAAATTTTGGTTTAATGGACCTCACTTTTGGACAATATGGTCCTAGTGCTGAGGCCAGTTTCCTTTGTTGGCAACCAAAGCAACTAGACTACATCTATGTACTGTGATTTTGATTAATGAAAGGTAATACTCTCTAGCCTACAAACAAAGAAATAAAGATGTTGTAGGCGTTGGATAATTCGAAATTGCTAATGGATTGGGCAACTGGCAAGTGCCAACTCACAAATCTAGCTCTGGGTATTGTTATGCAAAGAGTTTTGGAAGTAAAAAAAGTCTCTTTGATTTTATCTCCTTTATCCATATCTACAGGGTTTAATTCAAAAGCATAATCTCTATCAAATGTTACTCTCTCCTTGCATGAAGGTACTTTGGTGGCTCAAGAAGATCTCTTGTTTGAATGTCACATTTCTATATTTTTTTACTAAATGTGGATTCTGTTTACCTCAAAAACAATTGAGAAGGGGTTATGGAACACCGTCCTCTTGGCATTATTATGTACTGAAGTAAAGACATGAGAGGTGCTTAAAAATGCCATGATTTGACATTGGAACACTGTAATATTTTGAAGATTTAATAAGACATATTGTTTTTTGGGATAATGATTCCAAAATCTTTGAGGCTTAGACAATGTATATTTTGATTTCTTCCTAAAAATATCAAATATAAATCTTATTTTTCTTAAAAAACTAATGATAAAAATTATAAATTTTGAAAAACAAATAGAAATCAAATTAAAAAACAAAGTTAAACAAAGAGAATAAGAAGATTTTTTTATTTGTTTGTTTTTAAAACTTTGTCAAATTTATCATTGGTAGTTTGCTAGGTCAATGAAAGTTGGATGATACTAGTGCCTCCAATTTTTGTACACCTATACTTGTGAAAGTGGTAAAAGCCAAGTCATAGGGAAATTTGGTGTTGTAGAAATCTCACCTTGCAATCCAAAAGAAAGAAAGATTTCAATTGTTCAATAATAATATGAAAAAAAATTATATCAAACTTAACTTCATTACATCTCATTCATTTACTAATTTTTAATTTATTTGAATTTTTAAAAGTTAATTTAAAATTTATTTAACTATTAATTTTTTAACTCGTTCATTTACTATTTTTTAATTTATTTAAGTTTTTAAAAGTTAATTTAAAGTTTATTTAACTAGTAATTTTTGAACTCTACATTTCATGATTTTTTTAAAATAAATTCGCTTCTACATCAAAGTGGAACTTTACCATGCTTGAAATATATAAGTTCACAAAAACGTTGAGCTTATCCACTTATTCACTTACTCAATTGTTATTTAGTTGACATTAAACCCATTATTACTTTATTTTTAGTTTTGTGTAAAGCACTATATTCAATTGATATGTGTGGACATCGACATCATGGACGAACAAATCGCACGGATGTTATATGGTACATACATTACAATCTCTTCAACATTGGGTTCTAGAATGCACCTCACTTCTCTTGGTGCAATAATAATTTTATGGTAATAAATGCATCGTTATATATGTGACTAGTTCATAGCACACATGACTATATTTCTTTAAGAATCTAAATAATAATTAAATTGCCCTCCTTATAATATTAAAAAAGAAACGCATTCTATTAAAAAAATTATATGCTCGTAGCATTGCAAAATATCCCAAAGAACCCTACAAGACTCGTCAATGATTTAGCTTGGTGGGTTAGCTCAAGTGAAGTGGTTGAGTAATGTGAATTATAAATAGGGGGTTGTAGGGTCAAGTCCTTGGGTTGGTTGCCTCTATGAATATCGTGGTCCTCACTCAACGTTTCCACTCAGTTAGGTTGCAAAAACTGCAATCTACGAGTTTACTCTTGGTACCATTCTCAAAATGAGGGGAAGTGCCCAATGAGTTTCTCAAGATGTGCATTTTATCAAAAAAAAGTCTCATCAATCATGCAATGTGCCTATATGAAAAGAGAAAACTAATACTCTTCCATATTTTTCAAAACATATCATCTAAAAGGTCTACCTATTCATCTATATAAAATAATATCATAACTATCCAAAACCTCACCATATATTGACCTCAAACTAGGTCACAAATTACAACACAAATAATAGGGCATTATAAGGCTAGACTTGTACCAAATTAACTAATTCCAAGAACAAATATGAAAATCATAACCATTATGAATAACAATAAATGTTTCATCTCAACAAAACACAGATGTTGAAAAGATCTCCTGGAAAATAGACCCATCCTTTGACTTCTTCTAGGGACATACACTGACACACAAAATGAGTCCTTCCTTTGAGAGCTTCTTCGCATCTATATTAAGCTATTTGAAAACATGTGTAAAGAGATATGATTAAAAACAAGAAGAATTCATATGCTTCCTCAAAGATGAGCCTTGAAAACAAATTTGACATTCTATTATAATTGGTGATCCAATTTCTAACTGCTTAAGGGTCCCCGTAGACATGGAAATTCTCAATACCTTTTTCAATTGCAAATTTTAAGAGAATCTTCAAAGGATTATAACAAAGTTGTTTAACCCCCCTCCTAACAAACTTTGAAGTAAAAGAATTAGGTCTCATTAAGGAAGAGAATGCCACCAGTGCTACAAACAAGGGGGTGCCTTGGTTGGCACCATCAAAGCATATCCAAACCCCAATTTTATCAATAGGAAAGTAAGAAAATTGTCTTTGAGGAATCGATTTAGGATGACATTTGAAACTTTTGAAAATAACCTTAGCTAGAGTAGCAAACTGAAAGGGAAGAAGAAACGTGTCTTAAAAAATACTTACATTGTGAGCCAACCATATACCCCATGATACAATAATAGGCAATGCTTTGAATTTCTTTAGTTCAGGTTTCTAAAACCAATGCTTGAAGCATTCAACAACAATCCCCCCTTGCCAAACATCCTTTGCCCCTAATAATGAGTCCATATATACCTAAACCTCATTCTAATAGGGACATGTGAGTTAGAAGATGTGTGATAGTCTACTCATTCTTGCATAGAGAGCATCTATGTGGACCATGCTTGTTTCTTCTCTGCGGGACATCCCAAGTTAGGATTTTGTTTGAAATAGCAAGCCACATAAATATCCTAAATTCCATATGAGGGTCTGATATTCCATAAGGTCCTCCACAATTAATGTGAATCCTTAATTGTGTTAGGGGTGTGCATGGTCTTGTAACCTAGTCTTGGGATATAGTGACCCAAGATAAGATTTATGGTCCAAGCAAGTTCATCTTCAATCTCTATAATGTGCACAAATCATCTTAAGTTTGGCTATGTAGGTTTCACACTTGATCTTCTCATTACCTTCTAGACATAAAAGACTTGTTTGCTTCCACTCTTGACTCCATATTAAAGAGGCTTTAGGATTCACTACATGAGCCAATATATAGATACATTGCCTCTGAAGCAAAGAGATAAGATTCTCGAATAATTTATAATCATTCTCAATACTCACCCAAGGATTTGCTCCAATTCTAGCCTCCTTCTTATCAAACTCAAAGGGGGTATGGAATTAAATGTATATGTAATGGGTTAAATGTGTATGTATAAGGGTTGACCTAATAAAGAACCCACATGTGCAATGAATGGAAATAACTATATATAAATATCAATACAATGATTATTGGGACACAAACACATGATTTAGATATATGAATCTATTGGGGCTATTGAGAGGCAGTTCTCCTATTGTACAAGGATTTATAGTATAACTCATATTTATCATATTAGGACTTGTGCTCCACATTCACATCTTGTGTGCAATGTGTACTCTATTTTAATATGATATTTTAAGTAGTCGGTGCATAACATTTGCTATCAACACAAACAATCCTTTGAGCTCCTTCAAACAAGTCACCTTATCATTTTTATTCCAACTCCCAAGGCATTTTGCAAATTTTACAACTTACAATGTGTTGTTTGCACCTTCTCCAATAGTTAAGGCACATAAAAGTGGTCATTAGTCAATTTCAGGAGATGATGTCAAAACCTCAATCCCCACTTCTTACCCTTCCCCCACAAGATTACAAGAGTACCCGAGAACTCCTAGATAGGAGACAAAATTAAAAATGGAATTTAGTTCTTCTTTCCTCCCTATTTTAGACACTTCAATAGGTTATAGATATTCTATAATCTACTACAAAGGTTACAAATATTGGAATACATTAAAAGATCTAGTTTTGTTATCTTGGAAGGTGTATGAGACAAAATTAAAAATGGAATTTAGTTTTTATTTCCTCCATATTTTAGACACTTCATTAGGTTATAGATATTCCATAATCTATTACAGTGGTTACAAATATTGGAATACATTAAAGGATTAGTTTCCTTATCTTGCAAGGTGTATGCCTGATTATACTTTCTTCCCATGGGAAGGGTTGTCTTCTCTTGCAAGGTATATGTCCAATTATACTTTCTTCCCATGGGGAGGGTTGTCTTCTCAAAAGATTGTATTTGCCCGTTTTCTTTGTTATATCATTTGGTGTGTATTAAGACACTGTAAGAGGCATTAATTTCGTCCATTAATTTTGTGTGATTTCATATTTGTAAATCATGTTGATAATTGTGATGAATTTTAACTTTTGTTTCTATTTTTCATTCCCGAGTAAATTTTATATCATCATAAAATTCCAACACGATAAAAACCATAAAAACATTTGACATGTTGAATTGTAAATTTCATGATAAAAATGTTTATATGTATATAAAAAATATACATTTGTTTTTAAAAACACTTGCAAAATGTTAATGTTTCAAGAAAACATAAACTAATTTCAAATTCATTGTAGATATTTTGTCTACCACTAAGGTAAATGAACACATAACATTAAAACATGTTTATTTCCATGTATAATGCAATTGCTTATGCAATTTAAGCAATGGTATAAGATTTATTTCCATGTATAATGCAATTGCTTATGCAATTTAAGCAATGGCATAAGATGTGTAATTGAAAAGGGTTCTAAGATCTAAACTTTTTTAACAGTTTTTTTAACATTTATTTGGTCATGAAAAGCCATCGAAAAATGTTTAAAGTTAATATAGCATTCACCTAGTTTTAAATAAAGTTAATATAACATGTATTTACTTTTAAATAAAAATTTCACTTATGACAAGATTAAAAGGGCTACTACTTATTCTTAAGAAAGAATAAATTATTAAAGAAGTGGTTTCCACGAAACTAAAAGCCAAGGCTACTACTTATTCTTAAGAAAAAATAAATTATTAAAGAAGTGGTTTACAGGAAACTAAAGATTGTCATTCTATTTTTGTTTTTATTTAAAAGTGATATTGTTGAAACTAAAGATTGTCACTCTATTTTTGTTTTTATTCAAAAGTGATATTGTTTTCACAATGGGTATAAACATTGTGGTTCAAATAACCTACTTTTAAATAAAAATTTCAAGATTAACAATCAAGGCTAATACTTATTCTTAAGAAAAAGATGTGGTTTTTAGGAACCTAAAGATTGTCACACTATTTTTATTTTTATTCAAAAGTGATTGTTTTGGGGATAAACATTGCGGTTCAAATGTTATTTGACTTACTTTTTGATTATGTAAGAGGATAGACATTTATGTGCCATGCATTTAATGTTTAAAAACAACAAATTTGTTAAATAATTTTTATTTGTTGAACTAAATTGAATTGGTAGTTGTAAGGTCTCTCACAACACTCATCGAGCACGTGTACTCCTTAGGCAAACTCGACGACGTAACAAACGAAGAGCACAAGGAAGAAGTGATCGATTGAGTGAACAAAAATGTTTGGGTGTAGGCGGGAGCACCTTGTGCGCACAATGATGACGTGTGGCATCAAGGGGGCACACACCTTACTTGCCTTAGAACTATTGACGGATACTTGGGTTGTGTTTGGGCAAGGATGGGACAACTTGGGAGCATGCTCGAGAAGTGGACCCATTTGCCCTTGACAACATGGGTGCATCGAAGAAGTTAGACAACCCCATCGACACACCCACGAGGAGTCACAACGATCAACACAAAGAGCGCATAAGGCAAGGAGCACGTGCCCAAGGAAGAGACACACTGGGCCAAGAAACGAATGGTTGATGAGTGTGTGGGCTTCGAATAAACACACAGAGTCCACATAAGATCACAACAACTAGGTTGAGTGTGGGTTCGCGAAGGGGCACAACACACCCAAGAGACATGACGTTTCACACAAGTGACTCTTGGAATCCATATAAAAGCAAAGGCGCACAACCAAAGGAAGCATAGAGCACTTTTGGCAAGAGATTTGGAGAGCAAGTTTGAGACAACGAACCGACGCAGAGTTGCCAAGATGGAAAACAAATAGCCAAGAGTTGAGATTTTTGAAGGTTTTGGGGAAGTCTGAAAATGCAGTTCTATGGAGGCATGTGTGAGGCAGAACCAAAATATGTGTTAGCTTGGTGAAAGTCTATAGAAACAAAAGAACAATGAGTCTACGATTGTGGGCACGCCTGAGGTGCATCGCAAGTGGTTGCGGAGATTGTTGTGGCAAGAGTCTTGGTGGGACAAATTTGTCCTCGAGTGTCTTGGTGAGATGAGGCGAGTCGTTTGACTTTGCCATGTTGCAAACTAACCCGTTAGTGCTCATGTTATCACTGTTTTGCAATAACAAAGACTTAATCAAGTGTTGGGCATAGTTTGTGCCACCCAACACTATTTTTGTTTTTGTCTTCATTTTTGTTCCGCAGTTGTTCTCTTGGATTCTCATGTTCATGGATGCATGCTTAAATAATACTAAGTGTTAAACTATGTTAACAAATGTCTAAGCAAGAGTTGCACTAGAGTAGGAGTGTGACTCACTAGTAGCCTAGAACATACGGGTATGCTCTAAGTGAAAAGGCGTAGTCTGAAGGAAGTATTCTTTGTGTGCCAAGAAAACAAGTAAGAACCGTCGCAGTGTCACATGCCCTCGAGAGGTGAACAATTGCAAGATATAATCATGTGTCCTATGGGGGTCATGACATTAGTTATTGTTCTACTCCAAAACACATAGTTTACTCCTTGCTTTACAAAAACACCTATTCTATATGCAGTGTCTAGGAACCTAAGGTTTGTTGCTCATCTTTTTTTTTTAATTCAAAGGTGATATCATTTTTAGATAAAAACATTGTCTACTCCTTGCTCTATTAAAAAATCTATTCTATATGTAGTTTCTAAGAACCTAAGGTTAGTCACTCATCTTTTTTTTATTCAAAGGTGACATCATTTTTGGATACAAGCAATGATCATTACAATTAACATTGTTATTGTCCTCTATGTTGAAGATGGTTTTTTGGTTAAGTACAAGGACATACCTTCAAGTGTTATACACCTAATATTTCAAAGCAACAAGCTTGTTAAATAATGTTGATTTGTTGAACTAAATTGATTTGGATACATTGTTTTGCAACATTTCTTTTCAAACCTCCAAAAGAAATTCTAACACATCACATCACACATTCTATCAATGTACCCTTGCACCACATCTCATTTCTAGCAAGGTCCCTTAGCATTCAACAAATTAAAAATCATTGAAATCACTTTGCACCATCAAGAACAATGGCCACTTTATATTTTTATCCAAAGAGATACATTGTTGTATACAAGGCACTTACATTGCCCCATTTCAAGGAAGGGGCACCAAAATCCGACGAACTAAAAATCATTGAAATCAATTAATCCACCAACGAAATCATGATTTCATCCATGTGGGTGGATTTAGATCCCACGTTACATTGTTGTATACGAGGCACTTACATTGCCCCATTTCAAGGAAGGGGCACCAAAATTAAACAAATTAAAAATCATTGAAATCAATTAATCCACCAACGAAATCATGATTTCATCCATGTGGGTGGATTCAGAGCCCACATTATATTGCAATTTCAAGGGGACAAGATCGTAGTTTCAAGAGGCATAAATTTTCACGAGGCAATTCTTCCTATTTTTATATTTGAAAATGCAGAAGAAGAGCAAAATGAGTGTCACTAGATCTACCTCATCTAACAGGTCGCTCACTCAGTGAATTAGGATAGGAATGTATACCTAGATTCTAATTTCAAAAGAACATAAATTTATGGCAAATATGATATTTAAACATTGCCTAATAAAATTGAATAAAAATCCAATTTCAAAGAGGATGATAATAATCACATGGACACCTAAAAGTCTTAAATTGAAAAAAAAAATCATTGAAAAGATTGTCACATTCTAAAATTGCATAGCATTATATTGAAAAAAAATATTGAAAAGATGTCACATCCTATATTGCATAGCATTATATTAAAAAAAAAAATCATTGAAAAGATGTTGCATCTTAAATTGCATGGCATTATATTGAAAAAAGAGTCATCGAAAAAATGTTACATTCTAAAATTGCATAAGCATTATATATTGTAAAATACTAAAATTGCATAAACATTCTATTTTGTAAAATTTGTGAATTGCAACATTTTTAACATCATAGAATAATCACACTTAATGATTGATGTGTCATTCATTATACATTGTAAAATTTGTGAATTGTAACATTTTTAATTGTTGTTAAAGGTGGTCGAAAAATCACACTCAATCCGGGTTGGAATTTCAAATTTGGAAAGCCTATTAAATTTGACAGTTTCGACTACTATATTGCATGTTCTACCCGTTTTAACCAAGAAATTGAATGATTATACAAAATTTCTATCTGTATCTAACGACAAATTGACCCGTAACAGACAATTTGCCCATCAAATTCCATCCCTACACTCAATGATGTGCCACTCATATTCATATGTCCTAAACAATGTATTAGATGTTAAGAGTTAAGATATTTATAGATGTATAAGATGAAGCATTGAGTTTAAAAAGCAAAAGCATTGAAACATTATCTATATAATGTTAAGAGTTGAGAAATTTATAGATATGTACAATGAAATATTCTATTTTTAAGAAAATATTGAAGCATTATATGTAATTAAAAAAATTATAAATATATTAAATGAAACATATATAAAACACAATGAAACATTATGTGAATATCAATTAAGAAAACTATAAATATATTAAATGAAATATATGTAAAACACAATGAAACATTATGTGAATATCAATTAAGAAAACTATAAATATATTAAATGAAACATATGTAAAACGCATTGAAACATTATCTATATAATGTTAAGAGTTGAGAAATTTATAGATATGTAAAATGAAATATTCTATTTTCAAGAAAATATTGAAGCATTATATGTAATTAAAAAAATTATAAATATATTAAATGAAACATATATAAAACACAATGAAACATTATGTGAATATCAATTAAGAAAACTATAAATATATTAAATGAAACATATGTAAAACACAATGAAACATTATGTGAATATCAATTAAGAAAACTATAAATATATTAAATGAAACATATGTAAAACACAATGAAACATTATGTGAATATCAATTAAAAAAAATTTAAATATATAAAATAAAACATATGTAAAACACACACATTATGTGAATATCAAATATATATTGAAACATTATGTGAATATCAAATATATATCTGAGATTGAAAAAATTATAAATACATAAAATAAAACATCACATGCAGAAAATACATTAAAACACAGATCGTATCTCTCTATATAATTCTCTCCACTTTTCTTTATCTCTTTATATCATTATCTTTCAACTTTTCTTCGTAAATGTGTATACTGTAATTTAAAATTGAAGAAATATTTGAATCATTGAGCCAATTTTGACAGACCGCCCTTTAACTGGTTTATAAATTCAATCAAATATGTTTTGAAGGCTTAGTATGTAACTTTATTTTCCACTGTTCTTTCCAATATCACAATTCATAGTTAAATACTATATATTCGTATTTACGTATATACATAGCACGTAGAGAGATCATATGTGAAAAGTTATTTTATCTATTGTGTTTTACTAAATGAACAATCCTTTTATATTCGTAATTTGTCTACAAGAGACTCCTTCAGTTGTATAAATACAAGAATAAATACAAGAGACTCCTTTAGTTGTAAATACAATAATTACCATTGTAGCATCTCCCTTTAGTTGTATAAATACAAGAGACTCCTTTAATTGTAAATACAATGATTACCATTGTAGCATATCAGGTTGTAAGAAAATTTAATCTAAAAAACAACTTTTTCATATACAAAACTCACTTTTAAAAACTAAAAACTAGGAATCCACTATCCAAAATCATAATAATAATAATAATAAATATTTTTTTTAAGATCATAGTTATTTCAGACACCAAAATCATAATAATAATAATAATAATAATAATAATAAATTAAGGTCATGGTTAAGTCAGACATCAAATTGGTGTATGAGACCTCTTTGTTTGTGGTACAAGAGACTCTATCCATGCAGCAATTTGACTGCTAAAGTCTACAAAAGTATACATACTCTACCCCTTCTAAATTTAAACCTGTGACCTCAAAAGAGGAAACAAATGTTTTTAACCATCAGGCCCAGTCATGATGTTTTTAACCATATAAACTTGTCAAATAATTGTAAATTGTAACCTCCAGGCATGTAAGAAGATTTCAACCTCTACGTGTCTTTCAACACTTATTTAAAATACAATTTTTTAAAATAACTCATGAATAATTGTGAGAAGTTGGATGGAAAAATGAAAACATGTGTAGTTTGAGTGAACCCCACAGTTGAGAATATGGATTTTCTCCTTGGAGATCACATATTTAGTTCCAAAAGAGGTAGGATGTGTACATGTGAGCAAGCTGTTGTTTGAAAATATTCAAGTGGGATGGACAAGGTACCAACACTCACATTCTTACAACTAAAAAGTGAAATAAATTGTATTTTACAAGCAGACCCCAATGCCCAAAAATCTTTAAAAAACTGAAAACATATCACATTTTGCTTAGTGTTGTCAAAACCAATGCACCATGAACTAAATCCTTCATTTTTGAACTGTACTTTATAAACCACATATTCAATAACTGAAACATTCTCCAATAAGTAGAAGTGAGAAATTGTTCTTAATCTGAAATTGGATGACAATACATCATTTTACCTGTTGTCTGGTTTGTTGA
>ML779414.1:523973-546576 GCA_009831015.1 Picea engelmannii
TCTGTGGAAATTGGGCAAAAATAAAATTGTGAAAGGTTGGGTATCAATAAGCCAAATCTATTAGGGGACTATTGATGTTTGAATCGGTTAAGACTGAAACAACAACCTCATGAGGATATGAATCTCCCTGCATTTTTATTGAGGTGGTACTCCTCTTTGGCTAAAATATATATCTTGAATATCTTGGGACAACAATATTTAAATGGGAGAGTGCTAAAGAGCAAACTCCAAATCTTTATTATTCAAATAAAATAAAATATTGAATACAATATACATGCATTAAGAATTCCTGAGAAACGGACCAGGAACCTTCACTCATAAAACAATATTTAAATGGGAGAGTGCTAAAGAGCAAACTCCAAATATTTATTATTCAAATAAAATAAAATATTGAATACAATATACATGCATTAAGAATTCCTTAGAGACGGACCAGGAACCTTCACTCATAAAATAAATAAATTTTCAGAAGTATGATACAAAGAAATAACTATATGAAAAATAGCATGAATCTCACATCCATCACTGTTTCAAATATTTTTTGATCACATTCAAGGAAAGAGAAATGAAGGGCCCACATATATAAGAGAACTTTAAATGAGTCTTTTCATTCAAATCAAAATAGGATTAGATAGGTTAATTTCAAATATCTTTTGCTCAAATGATTAGAGTTCAAAGATACATTTAAAATTAACCCCGAAGTAGTTCTCCAGAGTTTTCTCAAAAATAAAATTGTCTTTAATAGTCTTAAGATAATAAAAGCCATTCATCCAAAGATGGATTGGGATTGGCTCTCATGTACCATAAATAAAGAAATTAAATAAGAAAGGAACAAGAATAGAGCTGGAACAGGGAAAGAATAATGCGAGACCTGAAAAGAGAAAAGAAGGGAGCAATAAGAAATCGATTGTATTCTCCTTGGGATATACAAAATATAACTGGATGAATTTTGAAAGCGAAAAAGACTGGAAAAATGGATGTGATCAAATTTGCACTTACTATGATGGAATCTATCCTTCATTGATGGGTCGTTGTTGCTTTTATATTTTCTTTGGTGAAAATTGCTTGACCGGTACTAATTTTTGTTGTTTGATTATCTTCGGTGATTTTGATTAAAGCTAACTTTAATCAATTTTCAATGTAATCACGCATAGGAGCGACAATTACTTCTTGTTTAGTTTTTATATCAAATAATGTGCTTTCAAATTCCCTTAAATCAATTGAAAGTTGTTGTAACGTTATTTCAATGTCTTGATTTTTATTCTCATATTCCACAAACCAACTTTCAATTTCTTATTCAGTATACTCAGTCATATTATTGAACCTTTCCGTTGATAGGCCTTTTAATATCTCCATGTGTTCCTCGAATTGTTGCCTTGTTAAGAGAATATAATTTAAAATAAGTTTAGGGTCTTGCGCCTCACCAGTACTCCATGCAAGATCTAATTCTGTTAATTTTGAATAGGCTCCTCCCCTTTTGACACTTAAAACATTTAGATCCTCTAGCAATTCTCTTAATGTCTTAATTATTTTCATCCAACAGGCTTTCAATTGTTTCATGTGATTGGGTGAGGGAAAATATTCCTCTTTTCTCTTTAGTTTTCCCATGCCTGAAACTTTTAGAGTGAATGTAATTACACCATATTTGTAGAAACCTTCATCATTATTCAAATTGGCTTGTAAATATTCTCTGAAATTTTGAATTTTTGACCCAAGGGAAACAAAGTTATTTGTTAATTCCCATGTCTCCAGAATGAGAGACATTTTTTTCTTTATATTTTTTTCTATGTAGTGCCTGGCTGCAACAAGTAGGCTTGATGTTCCCTTTATCCTTAGACTTGATTCCAGAGTTCTGTTGGAGTTCTTCTAGGGTTGAATTGTTGAAACAAGAGTAGCAAGTATTGGGGGTGTCATCAGAGCAGACTCTAATTCCTTGATTCTTTCCTTCAACCTAGGGTTTTCAACTTCCATGTCATCTATTGAAAAATCTAGGGCATCCCCTGTAACTTTGTGAATCTTAGCAATTATGGATGGGCAACAATTATTGAGATCAATCTCAGAACGAGATTTTCCTTTTTTACTTTTTAAACTATATCATTCAAAGATTAATTTTTTAGAACTCTTGTCAAATAAATCATTATGGACAACAAATGATTCTTCCCTGGAGAAGACTTCTTATTAGATAAGAACCTCAACTGCAACTTGTTTTCTCTCTTGAATTCTTTGTTCATCGTTTCTTTACAATAAAAAAACTTCATGTAGGCATCCAACTAAGGAAATACTTGATGTCCAAACTTTGTTTTCATTTCTTTCCAGCGAAGGAAGTGATGTGTAAAACCAATATGATCTCGACCAATGGAAGTTCTGGTCTTCTCGCCCAAACAAGTTCAGAGTGTCTCCACAGAATTGCTCTCTCCTCGTAGTCATTTTGACGAAGTTGGTGATTTCTTGTATAGTGCCTTAGGATGTTGATTTCAAAGTTAATATTTTCTCGATAATATAACTTCTAAATTAATATGAATTAAATTGAGAATTACTTCGAGAAGTTTACCATTAATAACGACTTTATTAGAATATAATTAGCTCTTGTCTTCGTAACGATAGCATTTAATATATCTTGGGGAAAGTAATAAGGTAATAAATGCAATACATCGTGGAGTCAGACTTAGAGAAGAGAGGATAATCAAATCTTGATGACCTACAAATGTGCGGTGAAAAGAAAATTGACTAAGTATCAATCTCGGTCGGTCGAACTTGTAAGAGGAGAGAAATGTTAAAAAGGTCTTTCGAACCTGTGGTGAAACAAAGTCTTGATAATATTCTAAGTATAGAGCAAAGTGAGATTCACGAACATATATGGTGCATTTGGTTGATGGCGGAGGAGCGGATATGAGAAAAATGTTAGGCAACGGAATCATAAACAAGCAATAAACCAAGAAAAACAATCACACAATTTAATAGAGTGATTTGAAACCCAATACGGGGAAAAAACACAAGGCAATGGTAATCGATATTTTTATTATTCAAGGGAGAATTACAATAGCCAACACAGACATACAACCATCCTCTCCTCACATACACACTGCACTCCACTATATTGTGTCTCCACACCTCTACGAGTATGCTAGTTATATAGGATCCGATAGACAGTTATGTAAGTTTTAAACCTGCGAAGTAAAGCAATGCATATAGATTCTTAAGCAAAACAGAAATTAATCAATGGCTCATTCACATAGTACACAAAGATTTATACCAGAAACCCTCAACCAGGAAAACCTTTCTTATATTCATTATATATCGAATTTCACCATTCACCATACAATATATATACAATGTTTTTAGGTATTCCGTAGATACCAAAACCCTAATCCCTTAATCCGGGATTAATTTAGAAAACCGCTAAAAATAGCAAAAACCGCCAAAAAAAACATTTTGGGGCGCTGCGCATAACCAGGGGGAGCCATACCTGGCCCCCCCTGGGACCCCCCTAAGAAGTGCCTGACGCACACGACACAGATATCACTACTAGAGGGATCGTCAGACGTAATTGTCAAACTTGACGCGCCCACACACACACATGCAAAGAATATAACATATACCCAACAAGTTAGATAAACTGATTACAACCGGATCCACTAGTTACACAACCAGTTCACTGAAGAGTGCATGCATGCACATTCTAAATTTAGCTGATGTGCATGCTACTGCATGGGAAATTAGTTGGCACATTTTCAACAATTATTTTTAAAACCTTTTAATTAAAAGTTATATTTTTGGGCTTTAACCTTGAACATAATATTACTCCTCCACTATAAAAAGGCTCAGTTTTATAAGCAGTGTTCTATAAATTTATGCTAATGGAGAAAGTGCAGAGTTCTAAGTTTGAGGTGGAGAAATTCAATGGCAAGAATAACTTTCAGTTATGGAAGCTCAAGATGTGGGATTTGCTTGTGCAACAAGTATTTCAAAAGGCTTTGGCAGGTAAGTCAAAGAGACCAACAAGTATGTCAGACGAGGACTGGGATGATATGGATTCAAGAGCTCTCAGTACCATTCGTCTATGTTTGGCAGATGAAGTTATGATTAACATCGTTGGCGAGGAAACAACAACATTCTTATGGAGCAATATGGAAAGTAGTTATATGATAAAGTCCTTGACGAACTTAATCTTCTTTAAGAGGTAGTTATACAACTTACAGATGAAAGAAGGTACAAAAATGGTTGATCATTTGAATGTTTCAATACACTGATTTATCAATTATCTAGTATGGAAGTAAAGTACGAAGATGAGGACAAGGCAGTTACACTATTGTGTTCATTTCCCGAGTCCTGGGATCATATGGTCACATCTGTGTGGTTTAGCTCAACAGATGCCATTGATTATGACATTGTTGTGGGAGCTCTGTTGGATGAGGAAATGAGGAGAAAGTCCAATAAATAAACCTCAATAGCAGAAGCAATGGTGGTCAGAGGTCGATCTACAGAAAGAGGGAAAGATCAAAGGGGTACATCAAGGTCTAATTCAAAAGGCAAGAAGAGTAAGCATAAATGTTGGTTTTATGGCAAATTAGGGCATCTCAAGAAGGATTGTTGGAAAAGACAGAATGCATCCGAAGAGCACTCCACAAAGGATGCAAAGGAAGATAATTTAGATGAAATGAGTTCAGGTTCAGGTTCTGGTATGGTTGATGAGGTATCACCTACTTGTGATGTTTCACATCAACATCAACATTGGTTGTTAGATTCTAGTGCGTCCAAACGCATGTGTCTTCATAGAAATTAGTTCTCAACTTACCAATCTATTGATGATGGTGTTGTTTTTATGGGAAATGATTTTTCCTATAAAATTGTTGGGGTTGGTAGCGTTTGGATTAAAATGCATGATGGTTCTGTAAGAAAATCAACAGATGTAAGGCATGTACCCAAACTTGGAAAGAACTTGATATCTTTGGGAGTTATAAATTTTGTTGGTTACATGTGTACAACTCAAGGTGGAGTACTGAAGGTGTCCAAAGGCATCTTGGTAGTCATGAAGGAAAAGAGGATCGAAAACCTTTATCAACTTAAAGGAAGGATAGAAATAAATCAAGCAGTGGTAGCATATGAAGGTGCAAGTTACTTTGTTCGTTTATGGCATCAACATTTAGGTCATATGAGCGAAAAAGGGCTTAAGGTATTGGTTAATTGTAAGTCACTTCCAAGTTTAAAGTTTCTGAATTTGAATTTCTGCAAGTATTGTGTTTTTGGAAAACAACGTAGACATAAGTTTAAAATATGAAGACATATAAGCAAAGGTATCCTTGATTACATTCATTCAGATGTTTGGGGACCACCCCCTATGGTTTATTTTCAAGGATCATCATATTTTGTAACATTTATAGATGATTACTCCAAAAAGGTTTGGCTCTATTTACTTAAAAGAAAAGTTGATGTATTTAATACTTTTAAGTAATTCATAGCTTTGGTTGAAAAGAGCATTGACAAGTTAATCAAGTGTTTAAGAACAAATGTTGGACAAGCAGTTTTGGATGCAATATTGGGAGAAAAACCTAAGTATAAGGAAAGTGCGCAGAGGAAGGAAAGTAGTGCGCAACTAAGACACATTCCACAGGAAAGTGCATAGAAGGAAGAAAGTGTGCAAAAGGAAGAAAGCGCGCAGGAGGAAGACAATGCACAAACAAAATAATAAAGTAAGAGAGCAAGAGAATAAAGCATGAAAGAAGGATGACAACACAACATTCCAGAAATAGAAGAGCAACAAAAAAGTTGCATGAAGAGAAAAAATTAGAAGAAAGCAATTGAACAACCAGTTAACTGAGTTGGTCATGCATTGTAATGGGCTATTTTAATTGGGATAAATAGACTAGGGTTTTAAGCCCTAGAATTTGGGGTATAAATATGTAACAAGTTGGGAGATAAGGGAGAGGATGAAAGAGCATGCATGAGTCATGAATGTAATAGTTAGTTGGTAAGATGAAAGATGAATAAAAAGAGAGTTTAGAGATAATATTGTGTCTGGTGGTATCTACTTGTCTATGTGTGCTCATGAATTATGTTGTTATGCATTGTAGACTAGACTTAGTTTATGGATTAATTATGGCACAATATTCATGACTGTGACTGTGAATAATCTCTGTAATAATCAGAATATGTTAAGCAGAGGAATCTGAATCATTGAAAGTAATACTAACTAGAGTTGAATCACCCACATAAATATAACAAGGAAGAATGAGTCAGTCGTTTGTCTCCCTTTCCCTTACTACTGGAGAAGCCTGGTTCTTGCAGTCCCAATAGATACCTAAGGTGATAATTCATCTACGCAAGTAGGTGATGCCAAAAGGGTCGGTGTCTAGTGGGTTTGTTAGTCATAGGTAAACCGAACCTTGTGCCTTACAACCCGTGCGCAGAATAGTAAAGCCAACAAATGGTTTCGTTGTTGGGACCGAGAAATTGTGATTAAGGGAATGTTTTGGAGGCCGACTAAGAAGGAGATAACATGTTGGTTAGAATGAAAAGAATGGGAATTTTTACGACAACATGACATGAACCCTCGAATGAGTGACAAGCAATGGATGCAAAGGTATGTGTTCACATATCTGTATGAAATTTTCTTTGGTGAATTTCCAAAAAGTGTGACTGAGTGGCCAGAGAGGTTAGTAGAAAAATGGGAAAGGTTTAGTGTTGCAGCGCCGAAGAATTGGTCAAATACTTGAATTCAGTAAGTAACCCAACTACTCGAGCAATTGATTTTTGGTTGGATAGTGTACTAGGGGGTTGTATTACATAATTTGCAGTAGATTGCATTCAATCATATAGTGTTGCAGAAAGATATTTTTTCAAGGTCCGCACAGTAGGTCCTTGAAATCGTTAAATCAGTGTATAAAAATGTTGTTATGTGAAAAACACATGATGTAATGAAGTCCGACGGATAAAAGGCCTTTGCGCACATAGGGGGAGCCATAGGATGACAAGAGAATTGTCTGAAAGAATGAAGAAAGCAATGAAAAAGGAAGGAAGGGACTGAGGATGCAAGAAGGAAATACACCATAGGAAGAGTACGAGTTTGGAGAGTTGCATGGAGGAAGGAGGTACAAGAGGGAAAAGATTGGGGATGGGAGAGAAGAGATTCACAGTGAGACAGAGAAAAGAGAACCTTGCACACTAGTCTGAATCATGGAGATACCAGATATAAGAAGAGAGGAAGAGGAGTGTCAGTCCAGTCCAGTAATAGAAGAGTCGGTAAGTCCTACTCAGACATGATCCTGTGTTGAATCCACGAACCCATGTGCATCACCGCAATCATAAATAACATTTGAAGACTTGTCAAAATCCATCGTAGTTATTCAAGGAGGACATAATAATATCAGTCAGAATAGTGGGAGTAGTGCCCAGAGTCGAAATCAAAATCAAAGTCCACCAACATCACCAAGAGGAGGGACTACACAAACCAACATGGCAGGAGCATATAATACTCTTAGACTACCTGAATTCAAGGGAGTGGGGTTAGAGGATCCATAACAACACTTGTTTGTCTATGAAACAGTTTGGGCCACTAAGAAAATATAGGATGAGGCTACAAAGATTACACAGTTGGCGACAACATTTAGAGGTCGTGCGCTAGTATGGTATATGAAATAACAAAGTATTACGCCTACAGGATAGGCTACGACTTTGGCAGAGATAAAGAAAGTGCTACTAAAGGAGTTCAAAAAGCAAAAGTCAAAATCATAGTACATCATAGAATGTAAAGAGATCAAACAGGTACAAAGAGAGTCAGTATGGGATTTCGATCAATGCTTTAAGGATGTGATGGGGAGATTGACTTTCCAAATTCCATATCAACAACATCAAGTGTGGTTTATTGCAGGACTTCTACCACACATTCATAGGCCCCTAATTCAACAAAAGGTTACGTCACAACCAGAGGCTTTGGAAATTGCAATGAAACTAGAGGCATCGTCAGCAAGAGATACTGGAGGAATGACACGAGTTTAGATGCAATTGGCTGCATTGAAAATTCAGCTAGCCAAGCTTACCAAAGGAAGGGAGAAACGAGAACATGTCTGGTGTACCAATTGCAGGATGGAGGGCCATCACAAGGATGAATACCCAACATTCGCGCAGTATTTGGCAGTTGGAGCGTTGAATCCACTCCCAAGGGGGGCATACTGCGAGATATGTAAGAAATGGGGTCATCACCCCAATTAGTGTCCATTAATACATAAGTATCAGAGTACACCAAAGAACTTGTTTTGCAATTTTTGCAAGTCAATAGGGCATGAAGAAAAGGATTGTCGCGCATTCAACCTACTAAGGGAGCACACATCGAATATGTACAGGATCCAAGAAGAGAATGTCATCGCAGAGGGGGGTGGTGCACAATATAACAGTCAGAGAGGTTTCAATCAGAGGAACAGAGGAAACTTTCGTAGAGGTCGAGGTAGAGGGACTTTTGGTAGAGGAGGACGAGGATCGATTATATGTTATAACTGTAATCAACCTGGACACTTGGCCCACGATTGCTAGAATCTGTGTACAATGTGCACATATTGCAGAGCACTAGATCACTCGACAAAAGACTGTTCCCAACTAGTTGTGAAGTGGCAGGCCAGAGGCAACCCAAACCAAAATCTGAATCAGAATGTGCAGATGATATCAGCTGAAAGACACAATGAAGGACCAACAATAGTAGTTGTTACACGCAGAGGAGCTAGAACATGGACTAATATGACAAATGAAGGAAAACAAATTGAGCAGTGGGTAAGTAATTCAACAGGGCCTATACCACCATTCAATCCATAGCAGGAGAAAGCGACATATTAGAGAGATAGAAAACAAATACTTGGGCAACATGGGGGAGCATCAACATTGTCGTTGCCTCGAATAGAAGATCAAGTTGTGCCAAAGAAGCCAATGGCACAGGTAAGTACACTAATGGAATTCTTAAGGATTTGTGTAGAACTAATGAAAGATAGGACTGTGTTAAGTACATTATATGATATGATTGATCATTGTACAAAAGGAAGAGAAACCCCTGCTGTGCAAAGAATGGTAAACCAAGTACTGCATAGGAAGAGAACCAACGGAGAATTCAGGTTCAATGCACAGATTCAAGAGTATGATGTGGATAATGTTATCTTGGACTTAGGGTCTGATGTGAATGTGCTACCTAAGCAGACATGGGAGATGATGGGCGAACCCGAGCTAGTATAGTCCCTTGTTCAGTTAAGGCTTGTGAATCAACATAAGATATTCTCGATTGGGCGATTGACAAGAGCACCTGTGAACATAGATGGGGTGCGCAACATGGAAAACTTTGAAGTTATTGAGATAGTAGATGATAGTCAACCATATCCAGCATTGATGGGACTATAATGGGCCTTCGATAACCAGACAATCATTAACTTGAAAAGGAGGGAGATGATATTCGAGGTCGGGGATCTGAAAATTACTGCACCTTTGGACCCATCAAAAGGAGAGTGATACATAGAGCCAGCAAGAAGGAATACATTGACAGCTTATATAATCAGACTGCGCGTATGGAGGATTATGTCGAACCGACAACAAATGGTGCACTGAGTTGGAGAAGTATCAGTTCGTGTGCATCAGATTCAGAAGCTGACCTAGAGAATTGGCAGTAGAGGATGCATGAAGTGTCAACTAGATGATGTGCACGTATAAACCGATCCTTGCGCTGGATTGGAACAAAGCTATGTGACCACCTAGGTACGATGGACTAACTGAGATTGGCATGTTTATAAAAACATTTGAGTTACAGGTGTCCAAAAAATAGAGGTTGTTGGCATTGGATGTCGTCTTAAAGGCGACTCCAACCAAATGGTGGTCTACACATAGAGAGGGAATGAAAGATTGGTCACACTGCAATAGAATAATGCAGATACGCTTTGGCTCTGAGGAAGAAGAAATTGCGCAGAAGTACACAGGAGAGAGCGACCCAACAAGTCACGTGGAAAGATGTAGGGCGTTATGGCACTTAGTATTGAAAATAGAGTGGATGCACAAATTCATACACATGTTGGATACAATCCTATAGAATTGGTATTTAGAATTGGAGATGCGTAGGGAGACAACAAGATGGGAATAATTGGTCCGGAGATTCAAAATCATGTTCACATTTGAACATGAATCTCCATATATATATGCAACACTACATGCAATTTGAACAAAGATCTTCTCGGAGGTAGAGACGATGGAAGTAGTACCCATATGTAGTGCGCATAAAGCTAAGATGATTGTCCAAAAGCTATTGGAATGTTATAACGTAACCAAGGAAGAGGATCCTAGGAATGTACAAATACTTGAGACAAAAGGAGCACGTGCAGTAGAAGGGCTAGAGCTTGCATCCACCCCAAACACACAACCTGTAAAGACGAAGAAGGTCAACATTGGGATAATGAAGAATCCTAAGTTTGCACAGATAGGAGATTATTGGAACATTGAGACAATTGAGAAGGTTGCAGACTTATTGCGAGAATATCAAAATTTATTCCCAACAACATTTTTATAGATGAAGGGGATAGAAGGAGAATTAGGCGAGATGAAGATCCCAATGAAACCTGGATCTAACCCAGTACGATAGAGACCTTATAGGTTAAACCTGAGGTATAAGGAGAAGGTCAAGGCTGAAATAGACAGGATGCTAGATGCAAGAATAATTGAACCAGTAGAAGAATCTAAGTGGATTATCCCAATGGTGGTGCAGGACAAAAAGACATGAGGAATCAATATCTGCATGGATCTAAGGAAACTGAATGACACATTCTTACATGATCCATTCCCAACACCATTCACGGATGAAGTACTGGAAAATGTAGGAAGCCAGGAAACATATTCTTTTATAGATGGATTCTCTAAGTACTATCAAATAAGAATCGTGCAGGAGGATAGACACAAAACCACTTTTGCGACGGAGCAGGGAAGTTATCAGTATACGGTTATGCCATTTGGATTGAAGAATTCCCCTGCGATGTTTTCTAGAGTAATAGTGGGAGCATTCAAGGAGTTCATCCATAAATTCCTGGAAGTTTACTTGGATGATTAGATGGTGTTCAATTTACTACGTGATCATATAGAAGTTCTTCGACTCATGTTAGATCGATGTAGACAGTGTCATATTTCGCTGAACTTAAAGAAGTGTATCTTTTGCGCACCGTTTGGAATTCTACTAGGACATGTAGTATGCAAACAAGGACTATTGGTTGATCCATCTAAGATTGCAGTAATTCTGGAGTTGGAACCTTTGACATCGATCAAACAGTTGAGGGAAGCGTTGGGTCATATAGGTTATTAAAGGAAATTTATCAAAGGATATGTGCATATTACAACACCCATGGAAAATTTACTGAAGAAGGAAGCCAAGTTTCAATGGAATGAGGACTGCCATAAGCGGTTGGACACTTTGAAACAGAAACTAGTAACCACACCAATTTTGATCTTTCTAGAGTGGAACAAGGAGTTCCATGTACATGTAGATGCATCATCCATAGCGTTGGGCGCAGTGTTTTCACAACCAGGAGAAGGGGACATCAATCATCCAATCATGTTTTCAAGAAGGAAGTTGTCTATATCCGAAATGAATTATACCACAACAGAACGAGAAGGATTGGAAATGGTCTATGCACTATAGAAATTCAGGCACTACTTACTGGGGTCCCACTCCAAGATGTATACAAACCATTCTACATTAAAGTACTTAGTCAACAATCCCGTATTAGGAGGAAGAATATGCAAATGGTTGTTATTATTTCAGGAATATGACTTTGAGGTCATAGTAAAACCAGGAAAGTTGAATGCAGGACCAGATCATCTCTCACACATATTGACTGGAAAGGATGTAGGTAATTTAAATGATAGTTTTCCATATGCGTAGTTATTTGCAGTAAGGATGGTGGATGATTACTTCTCGGACATTGTGGAGTTTCTAAGTATAGGTATGCCCCCCTCTAAAATAATAGTTGCATAGAAGAAGCAATTGGTAGTGAAAGAAGCAGATTATCAGTTGATTGCAAGGAACTTATATAAGTTAGGTGTAGATGGAATGTTGAGGCGTTGTGTACTAAAACATGAAATGTCACTTATACTTGAGGAAGCGCACGATGGAATTGTTGGAGGACATTACGCAAGAAAATCAACGACACAAAAGATTTTATGCGTAGGGCTTTAGTGGCCTACGCTTCACAAAGATGCGAAGGAGTATTGTTAGTCCTACGACGTATGTCAAAGAGTGGGAAAACCATCTAAGAGAGATGAAATGACGTTAAATCCACAAGTTGCATTGCAAGCATTTGATAAGTGGGCTATTGATTTTGTAGGACCGATCAATCCACAAGCAAGAAGATTAGGGGCAAGATACATCATCACTGCGACAGAGTACTTGACTAGGTGGGCAAAAACAACACCAATTACCAATTGTACTGCAAAGACTGTGGCGCGGTTTCTGTTCGAGAATGTAGTCACGAGGTTTGGATTTCCTTGCATATTACTTAGTGATCAAGGTACACACTTTTTGAACAAAATGATTGTAGCATTAATGAAGGAGTTTCAAATTCATCATCAAAAGAGTACACCATATCACCCATAATCCAATGGCACAATGGAAGCTTTTAATAAGATATTGGAGAATGCTTTGACAAAGATCTTCAATGTAGAGAGAGATGATTAGGACTTACGAGTCCCTATAGTACTATGGACTTATAGAACTACAAGTAAGAAGCTGACCGGACAAACACCTTTCCGGTTGGTCTATGGACAAGAAGCAATGATGCCAATGGAGTTCATTCTACCTAGCCTGCGCATTGCAACAATCATTGAGCTCTTGGATACTAGTGAAATAGAAGAGATATTGGCACAGTTAGTACAACTTGAGGAGGATCGGTTTATTGCAGGATTCCATCAACAGGTTTAAAAAGCCAGAGAGAAGGCTTGGCACAATCGCCACATTACACCAAAGAAATTTCAAGGTGGCGATTTGGTACTACTCTATGACAACAAGTATATGTAGCATCCAGGGAAGTTTTGCATGCACTGGTTGGGACCCTATGTGATCCAACAAATAATCGAGATGGGTGTTGCACGGTTGGAAACCTTGGATGGAAAAATCTTGGAAGGAATGGTGAATGTGAGTCAGTTGAAACTCTATAGAGACAATCGACAGTCTGCGTAGTAATCTAGGCTGCTCCAGAACCCCCGTATTATAGTAAGTGTACCATAATAACAAGAAAAACAAGAAATACCAATAAAAAGTAGAAAAAGGAAAGAAAACAAATAAAAGGTAGATATAGGAAAAATAAAAAGAGTGTTTGAGTACCAAGATATCAGAGCTTGCGTAACTGGACTGATCATCATACATGAAAACAACAATGTGTCAATTTCAAAGACAAGAGATGGTTGAGACCGACTGCGAAGTATACAACTGAAATTGCAAAGAACCAATGCGCAGGTTGGCAACGACAAGACCGTTAAAAGCAATCAGGAATGGAAACGATAATAAGGCAACAGGCGTGACAGGTCATGAAAGCGTCGTATAAGTCTTAAATAGGAAAAGTCGTCGGAAATCACGAGAATATATGCAGTACGAGAGGAAAATCATAAGACATATTTGGCAATAAAGGAGCATTTAGTTACCAAGTCACCAACTACGATGCCGAATTGGAAAAGGCAATTAAGGTAGGATGAGATAGGTATACTTGGCATGAAAGCACAAAAACAACAAGAGGTCAATAAAATCTAAGTCATTGTTACATGCAAGTGGGAGCGAACAAAGCCAAACTACCAGAGCCAAGTTAACGCTACCTGCACATACATTAAGAGCTCATCCAAGAGTCCATCATACTGGTATAATGGCGCCACCAAGAATGGGAGGGTTGTCCACCGCATTGAAGAAACAACCAAAGCGACTAGTAGCAGAAGTGGAGGTCAAGGAGGTAGCTGAAACATTGACCCCAGTGCCACCAACAGTTTTTCACATAGACTATTTACTCCCAAGGAAGGATGATGCACCCCCAATCAATATACCAGTGAATGCAAAGTACCCATTTCCAATGGCACTAGTTTCAGACGGCGTCAATAACGACGAAAACATGCTCAAGAAGGTTTCTAACATGAAATTTATGGACCACGACATCACTAAGACATAGAAATTCCCTGATTGGCTAGGGATCGATATTTATGCACAAAGATCACCCTAGGCACATGAACAATTCTGGTAGAGCCACAGGAATGGGTGTTGGGCTTAAAGAAAGGTACATAAATTCCACATTTTGGATGAAGTACATAAATTAATGAATGTGTAAAGGTATTACTCAGCTGTATTCATGGGGGGACACTTTGGCTCGATCCCCCAGTCTCGATTGATACTGTGCTAATTGTGCGTATCACAGGGTTGAGAAAAGTAGGAGAAAACCTAGCATTATTGTTCCACAAAATGGGAGAGCGAGCCCTCTCTCAAGCCATGAAAGAAAAAAACGACACATTTAGAGGAAAAAGGGGTTTGGATGTGAAGAGCACCAACGACAAGGATGTCAGGTTTGCGATGCAGGTTTTGGCCTACAAACTGTTACGTAAATGTACTAGATATGAAGTGCCAGCGAAAATAATTTTAACAACCGAGAAATGGAAAGAAGGAGTTCAGATGAACTCGGCTACATTTTTAGTCAACCAATTTTTACAAGATTGCACAGAGGCCAAGGAGAAGGGCACTGAATTTCACTATGCATGGTTGCTCGTCCTTATTGTGTTGGTCTGGTGGTAAGAGCCCGCGTATTACCAACGCATGCATACTTCAAGTCGCAACCCTTTGGCTGCTAGGTATGCCAACTTGTGGCACACAACAATCAAGAGACGACAAAATGACAACAACGCCATTTTCTATACCTATTTACAACTCATTACTACTGTAGTGGAGACCACACCACACATATTAGAGGAAGCAGTCGTTGCTTACAAGGATATCACACGATTCAGAGCCAACATGCACCATTTGTATGAGCAATCCAAAAAGGATCCTATGTGGAAATGGTTGTCAACCAGTTACCGGTTGACAATAGAAGACGTGAACTTAATAATCACTGACTGGGAGGACAATTGGAAGAGTCCAACAGACAAGCCAGGGCCATAAGAAGAGGATGAAGACCAAGACAAAAGTGAGGAAGAAAACGATCATAAGAATGGCGTAGGTAATCCTCCTGGCCAATCTACAGTCCTTGACGCGGGACTCAAAAGAAAGGATAAGGGGTCGAAACAAACAGGAGGGGCACGAAAGAAAGCTAAGGCATAACGGAAGACCCTATTTTATATCTTAACCAATGGTTAGATGGATAGGATTGGTTACCAGATAGGAGATTCCACAGAGGAACTCTGGGAGGAGGCTGCAAAGAAGCACAAGGACCAACAAAAGAAGGTGTAGGATCAATTGGGAATACTTCAACAACTCCTAGAAACAACATGTGTCGTGAAAGAACACAGATCAAGGGAAGGACCGTCCATAGGACCAAGGACATAAGTGGACGACACACACTTGGCCCTAGCACAGCTAACAGGGACACATAAAACCATACAGATTGAGGTAGATGCGTTAGAGTTGCTAGTGGACGAATTACATGAACAAATACAGGAGTTGGGCTAGCTTAATATCCTCATATCAAAATTTCCCATACAAAGATTACATGACTTGCAAGCAGAAATGGTGCAAGAAATAACGAACAAAGGAGACACAATGAACCAAGACTTGGAAAGAATAAGGGTTGGAAGATCCCAAGTGCAAACACAATATGATATGACACTTCAACAAAAGAAGGAGATTGAAGGTTGAACAAAGGAAGTTCTGAAGAATAAAGAGGGTGCTGAGGAAAGGGCCACGAAAGCACTATAGAAGAAGAATGAAGCTGAAGCCATGTTGCAGAAGACCCAAGCAACTATCCATAAATTATACAAGGAAGTGCCAAAAGTTCCCCTAGTCATAGAGGCCACTATGGAGGAACAATTGTTGAAGATTGGCGAAGTCATGAAGGGCTTTGGGGAGCAGATCCAGGATTTACAACTGAGGAGCATACCCAGAATGCCACCATAGTTGCACAAAGGTAAGGTGAGAACAAGAACGACAATAGTTGCCAAGATTAAGAAATTCGAAGATGAATGTCCAAAACTTTGCGAGGAGAGTGCGCAGGTGTGGGAAGAGCTCATGGGAGACCCGTAAATGAAGGCTATAGAGGCCAAGCTGAGAGAAGTGAAGGAACAGGCGCACGAGGTAGCATAAAAGGCGACTACACTGCCACCAGTAGAGCATATGGCGGCCATTTTGGCTCAACGATAGACATATGTAGAAGTGGAGAGACCGAGGGACCAATAAAAAATCCTTCAACATAGACTAGGACCAAGGTAGAAAGAAGCAGTATGGATCATTGGAGAATTGGCCAATATACAAGGAAAGGTGAAACAAGCAACAACGAAAGCAGAGAACAAACTCATAGACTTGACCCCGCAGGTCATAGAGGAGATAGCAACAACAAAGGCTGCAATTGTCAAAGAGGTAGAGGTCGCTAAGGCTACCTCTCAACCCTTCATTTTAGCATGGAATAACATGCAACATGCCTGAGTGGCTCGAGACGAGCCACATGTGAGTGTTGGGGGCTTGTTGGATAGGCAATTTTGGATGTAATGTTGGGAGAAAAACCTAAGTATAAGGAAAGTGCATAGAGGAAGGAAAGTAGTGCACAACTAAGACACATTCCATAGGAAAGTGCACATAAGGAAGAAAGTGCGTAGGAGGAAGACAATGCACAAGCATAAGAAAAAAGCAAGAGAGTGAGAGAATAAAGCGCAAAAGAAGGATGACAACATGGCATTCTAGAAATTGAATAACAACAAAAAAGTTGCATGAAGAGCATAAAGCAAAAGAAAGCAATTGAACATCCAATTAATTGAGTTGGCCATGCATTGTAATGGGTTATTTTTGGGATAAATAGACTAGGGTTTTAAGCTCTAGATTTTGGGGTATAAATATGTAATGGGTTGGGAGATAAGAGAGAGGTTGAAAGAGTATGCGTGAGTCGTGAATGTAATAGTCAATTGGTAAGATGAAAGATGAATAAAGAGAGAGTTTAGAGATAATATTGTGTCTGGTGATATCTACTTGTGTATGCGTTCTCATGAATTATGTTGTTATGCATCGTAGACTAGACTTAGTTTATGGATTAATTATGGCGCAGTATTCATGTCTGTCACTGTGAAAAATCTTTGTAATAGTAGGAATATGTTAAGCAGAGGAATCTAAATCATAGAAAGTAATACTAACTAGAGTTGAATCACCCACATAAATATAACAAGGAAGAATGGGTCAGGAATCCTCCTACTAGGTATGACGATTATGTTTCATATGTGGCTTTGGTTTCTATTAATGGAGAACATAGTTGTTTTCAAGAAGAAATTAAGGTATCTGAAAGTGCTCAATGGAAAAAAACTATGAAAGAAGAAATGGATGCCTTAGAGAGGAATAAAACATGCGACCTGGTAGAACTTCCAAAGGACATGAGATTGTTGGTTGCAAGTGGGTCTACAAACTGAAAAAGGGTGTTGATGATAAAGTTGAAAGGTATAAAGAAACATTGGTAGCAAAAGGGTATTCTCAAAAGGAAGGTATTGATTTTTATGAAATCTTTTCACCAGTTGTGAAGCTTGTTTCAATTCGTGTTGTGTTAGCACTAGTTGCTTTACTTGATCTTGAGTTAGAGCAGGTAGATGTTAAAACAACGTTTCTACATGGATATTTGGATGAGGATATATATATGGATCAAGTAGAAGGGTTTGTTCAGGATCACAATAAGAGGTTTGTTTGCAAACTCAAGAAGTTATTATATGGCCTGAGGCAGTCTCCCAGGCAATGGTACAAGAAGTTTGATTCCTTCATGGTGAACCTAAATTTTACAAGAAGTGAATATGATCATTGGGTTTACTTTAAAAAGTTGGAAAATGGCATATTCATTATTTTGGTGTTATACATTGACGATATGCTTGTGGCAAGCAAAAATATCGTTGAAATCAACAAGTTAAAGGCTCAGTTGGCTAGGGCGTTTGATATGAAGGCTCCAAATCTTGGGCATGGAGATGCACAGAGACAGGAAAAATGGTAAGTTGTGGTTATCGCAACAGAAGTATGCAGAGAAAATACTTAAGAGATTTGGTATGAATAATGTGAAACCCGTACAGATCCCTTTGGCTTCCAATTTCAAGCTTTCTTCAGGTTTATGTCCTAGTAATGACGAAGAAAAGGATTATATGTCTCGTGTACCATATGCTAATGCAATAGGAAGTTTGATGTATGCAATGGTGAGTAGTAGACCAGATATTTCACATGCAATTGGTGTTGTCAATAGTTACATGGAAAATCTAGGTAAAGAGCATTGGGAAACAATGAAATGGGTGCTTCATTATCTTAGAGGCACAAGTAATTATTCTATCACCTATGATGGTTCCAGTGATTCAATTTGCAATTATGTAGATTCAAATTTTACAGGTGACTTGGAAAAAATGAGATCCACTTCAGGATATGTCTTTACTCTTGCAGGAGGGCCTATTAGTTGGATGTCAAAGCTTCAAAACATAGTTGCTTTATCCATTACTAAGGCAGAATATATGGCTGCTTCACATGCATGCAAGGAGACAATTTAATTAAAAGGTTTGTTGGGTGAGTTTGGAAGGATGCATGACAAGGTGAAAGTATTATGTGATAGTCAAAGTGTTATTCATTTGGCTAGCAATCCATCTTATCACAGTAAGACGAAGCATATTTCTATTAAATACCATTTTGTAAGACAGGTTGTTGATGAAGGGGGAGTGCCTTTGGAAAAGGTCCTTACAAAAGTTAATTCTGCAGACATGTTTACGAAACCAATTTTGTTAGAGAAGCTATGATGGTGTTTGGATTCTCTTGGCTTGCAGAAAAGGTGATGAATTGATTCAGACATGATATATCAGGTAAATTTTTGTCAAGGTGGAGATTGTTGAAAAAGTGTCAACTAATTTCTCATGCGGTAACATGCACATCGACTAAATTTAGAATGTGCATGCATGCACTCTTCAATGAACATGTTGTGTAACTAGTGGATCGGGTTGTAATCAGTTCGTCTAACTATCTATAAGATTCCATATAACTAGCATACCCATAGAGGTGTGGAGACACAATACAATGGAGTGCAGTGTGTATGTGAGGAGAGGATGGTTGTATGTTTGTGTTGGCTATTGTAATTCTCCTTTGAATAATAAAAACACTGATTGTCATTGCCCCATGGTTTTTTCCCGTATTGGGTTTCCACGTAAATCATTGTGTTAAATTGTGTGCTTGTTTTTCTTGGTTTATTGTTTGTTTATGCTTCCATTGCCTAATAAAAAAGTGATAAGATCAACTCGCGAACCCGTCGTTCTGCGAAGAGATAAAAAGGTTAAGTATCAGTGCAATACGGAGACGTGCAATATGGAGACGACGGAGAATATAGGTGCATTTTGAATGACTCGAAACTTTGGTGAAAAAAGGTATGAACCCATCACAAATCGAAATTTTTTCTAAGTGAAGAATAGGTAAGAAGAAAAGACATGAACTTATATACGGGTCAACAAGTTGAAATCGTAGGCAATGACACTATCATAAATTGGATGTTATGGTCTCAAATCCATGGTTGATGTTGATGCTTGTGCCAGGAAATTATGGGAGTGGAGATGTTATTAGCACTGTCGAAAGCCAAGTGTCAATTGAGTACTTTAGGGCTAGTCGCTGGGAAATTGTTATAGCATTGGTCACATAGCAACATGGGGGATGGGACCACAACCAACTTAGAGTGAAGGAGGCATGTTGGAAGGGTCGAGACCCATGCAATAATCGAATGTGAATTTTATTTAGTATAAAGGAGGTTGTGGAGGAAGATGACATGTGGCCCACCTTAATTAGTGCAGATTATAGTGTTGCATGCAAATGGAGGAAGGCCTTCCAAATCTGTAATGAAATCAATGGTTGGAGTTCATATCGTGGAGGACTGACAAACAAGTTAACAAAGGAAGGGCCTATGTGGAAAGGACACTTAACTCATTTGCACAAACTATAAAGTTGCACAATAGGGAGGGGACCTTTTATGATCCGTAGAGATCTTAACTATTCATCGTTACCAAGATCAATGATGGGAAAAGATCGAAGGAAAAGTTACTCTAGGCCAACCTTTCAATCATGGGCGAGTAAGCCATTGGGTGATATTGGTATACCACTTTGGATCTCATGAGATGAGATTGGTATTGGAAACCGATTCCCAATATTTGAAGCCATTGGATGTTTGCCACGTGTTAAGGTGGTGTACCACTTTGAAAGCCGTGGGGCATGTTAAAACTATATAGCTCTCAAATTACCTTGGGATGTAGATTTTGGCTCTTGAAAATCATTTCATTTAATTTTAAATTTGATAATACAACTCAATGTCACATCTTTACCTTTAATTTAATGAAGGGACGAGATCGCCCAAGTGGACTAGGTCCAAGAAAACATAAAAGTACATAAGGGATTTCATGCCATCAATAAGCCACGTGATCACACACAAGGGATTAAAAAAGCCACATTCTTTGAGCATTATTTCTGCATGATATTCACTTTAATTTAGTAATTGATTATCTTTTCAATGGAATTTGGTAATTGCTTATGGTTTCACCCAAACTTATGATTAAGTTATTCTATAATCATTTTAAAGTAGGTTTTTCAAACTTTGACATCATTTCAGTATGATGTGAATAAATTCCACATTTGTAATGGTTTTCTATCTATCTTATTTTTTAGATTTTAGTAAGGGAACCCAAACTTATGATTAAGTTACTCTATAATCATTTTAAAGTAGTTTTTTCAAACATTGACTCATTTCAGTATCATGTGAATAAATTTCACATTTGTAATGGTTTTCTATCTTTGGATTTTAGTAAGGTAAATGATAAATTGATAAATTGATCATTTAATTTTTTTTAAAAGTGAAATTTGATTTTTAACTATATTCACATGCAAAAATTTAATATATTAATTGAAATATTTTAATCTAGACATTACTTATATGAAATAATTTAATTCTTAATTAACGATGTGTGACTTTGAGTGTAGTGTTACTGTAATATTCTTCAAGTTAACTGAGAAACATTATTTCTGAAAATACAAATAAATTCAAAAAAAATTATGCTAATTAAATTCTTGTAGCTTACCAGCTACATGAACACATTGATTTACCCATTTCTGATGCAATTAATTAAATGCATTTACAACATTTTAAAACAAATATGAATGCAACTAATAACTCACACAACGACATATAATCCATTCCCATTCACATAGTAAAATCCACAACGGTTCCCCATATGGGGTGTCATCTTGACAATGACTATGTTCATGCTATGCGGAGGTCGTGCCAATTGGCGACACACTCACCAACACCCTCCTCTACTGGTTAAAATCCATCATGTCAGGATTAATGTGCAGTACTAGCCTGCATTCCATATGCGAGGGATGGACGTCATCTATGAGATTTATTGCACTAGAGCAATTATCTCTCATTACTCCCCCTTGTTTTCTGCAATGTCGACTTCAATTCTCGGTCCTTTGTCTCTCGTTATGAGCCAACCAATTCAATCTTGGGAGGAAGGAATTATTGCTACCCAACTTGATCATCTTTCCTTCTTAGAGTGTATGCCACATCCTGTCCCAGTGCCAATGCTCATTCTTCATCAGGGCTTTGTCATTCTCTCTTTCATTCTTGGGTCCAGTATGCGTGAGCGAACTCGTTCCTCTCGGGGTAGGTTGAACACTCGCCACAATGAAGCAGGGTCCTCACACAACTTCATTGGTCATGCAATAGAGAATTCTCCTCCCATGTTTCTCAAGCCTAGCCCGATTCGAAAGGCATGGAAACCTAGAGTTGTCCAGTCGTTGAGGAGATTCTAGATTATATGGCCTCTAATATTGGCCATGTGCCACCTCCAAATTCTCCTTTTGGTAACCCTGCTTCTCCCAACGGGTTTGGGAATTCTGTGGATTCTTCTTGACCTTCCAGCTCATCTCACGCCAACATGGAAGCCATGCATTCTAAGACTCCTTTCAATTGAGACACTTTGCTCAATTTAATACCCCGGTTTTGAGACCCCAGATTAAATAATGTATTTTGTTATTTTATGAAAGGTCGGAGCGCCCAAACTATTAAAAGTGGTTGAAGTGCCTAGGAAAATGTAATGCTTTGATCATTATTAATAATAAAATACATCATTGGCTACTAGATGAACAAGGAAAATAGTTGTAGGGGGTTATGATTCCATGAGAAAGGGGGCTAAAGGGGCTAAGTCTTTTTATTATATTTTATTTAACCATAATTGTTTTAATTGAGAGAAGTGGTTACATAAGCTTCTTGAGGAATGCCATGTGGTTCTTGATTTCCAAGTAAATATATAAACCCACCTTTGGGTTGTTTGGGGGTTCACTCATTGTTCATTGTTTGCACTCTTCATTATATTCACTCTCTCACTCATTCATTATTCCTCATTCATTTTTGTTCTTGGTTGAGACATGGGGATGAATTGT
>ML779414.1:562892-599003 GCA_009831015.1 Picea engelmannii
AGATGAAGGGGATAGAAGGAGAATTAGGCGAGATGAAGATCCCAATGAAACCTGGATCTAACCCAGTACGATAGAGACCTTATAGGTTAAACCTGAGGTATAAGGAGAAGGTCAAGGCTGAAATAGACAGGATGCTAGATGCAAGAATAATTGAACCAGTAGAAGAATCTAAGTGGATTATCCCAATGGTGGTGCAGGACAAAAAGACATGAGGAATCAATATCTGCATGGATCTAAGGAAACTGAATGACACATTCTTACATGATCCATTCCCAACACCATTCACGGATGAAGTACTGGAAAATGTAGGAAGCCAGGAAACATATTCTTTTATAGATGGATTCTCTAAGTACTATCAAATAAGAATCGTGCAGGAGGATAGACACAAAACCACTTTTGCGACGGAGCAGGGAAGTTATCAGTATACGGTTATGCCATTTGGATTGAAGAATTCCCCTGCGATGTTTTCTAGAGTAATAGTGGGAGCATTCAAGGAGTTCATCCATAAATTCCTGGAAGTTTACTTGGATGATTAGATGGTGTTCAATTTACTACGTGATCATATAGAAGTTCTTCGACTCATGTTAGATCGATGTAGACAGTGTCATATTTCGCTGAACTTAAAGAAGTGTATCTTTTGCGCACCGTTTGGAATTCTACTAGGACATGTAGTATGCAAACAAGGACTATTGGTTGATCCATCTAAGATTGCAGTAATTCTGGAGTTGGAACCTTTGACATCGATCAAACAGTTGAGGGAAGCGTTGGGTCATATAGGTTATTAAAGGAAATTTATCAAAGGATATGTGCATATTACAACACCCATGGAAAATTTACTGAAGAAGGAAGCCAAGTTTCAATGGAATGAGGACTGCCATAAGCGGTTGGACACTTTGAAACAGAAACTAGTAACCACACCAATTTTGATCTTTCTAGAGTGGAACAAGGAGTTCCATGTACATGTAGATGCATCATCCATAGCGTTGGGCGCAGTGTTTTCACAACCAGGAGAAGGGGACATCAATCATCCAATCATGTTTTCAAGAAGGAAGTTGTCTATATCCGAAATGAATTATACCACAACAGAACGAGAAGGATTGGAAATGGTCTATGCACTATAGAAATTCAGGCACTACTTACTGGGGTCCCACTCCAAGATGTATACAAACCATTCTACATTAAAGTACTTAGTCAACAATCCCGTATTAGGAGGAAGAATATGCAAATGGTTGTTATTATTTCAGGAATATGACTTTGAGGTCATAGTAAAACCAGGAAAGTTGAATGCAGGACCAGATCATCTCTCACACATATTGACTGGAAAGGATGTAGGTAATTTAAATGATAGTTTTCCATATGCGTAGTTATTTGCAGTAAGGATGGTGGATGATTACTTCTCGGACATTGTGGAGTTTCTAAGTATAGGTATGCCCCCCTCTAAAATAATAGTTGCATAGAAGAAGCAATTGGTAGTGAAAGAAGCAGATTATCAGTTGATTGCAAGGAACTTATATAAGTTAGGTGTAGATGGAATGTTGAGGCGTTGTGTACTAAAACATGAAATGTCACTTATACTTGAGGAAGCGCACGATGGAATTGTTGGAGGACATTACGCAAGAAAATCAACGACACAAAAGATTTTATGCGTAGGGCTTTAGTGGCCTACGCTTCACAAAGATGCGAAGGAGTATTGTTAGTCCTACGACGTATGTCAAAGAGTGGGAAAACCATCTAAGAGAGATGAAATGACGTTAAATCCACAAGTTGCATTGCAAGCATTTGATAAGTGGGCTATTGATTTTGTAGGACCGATCAATCCACAAGCAAGAAGATTAGGGGCAAGATACATCATCACTGCGACAGAGTACTTGACTAGGTGGGCAAAAACAACACCAATTACCAATTGTACTGCAAAGACTGTGGCGCGGTTTCTGTTCGAGAATGTAGTCACGAGGTTTGGATTTCCTTGCATATTACTTAGTGATCAAGGTACACACTTTTTGAACAAAATGATTGTAGCATTAATGAAGGAGTTTCAAATTCATCATCAAAAGAGTACACCATATCACCCATAATCCAATGGCACAATGGAAGCTTTTAATAAGATATTGGAGAATGCTTTGACAAAGATCTTCAATGTAGAGAGAGATGATTAGGACTTACGAGTCCCTATAGTACTATGGACTTATAGAACTACAAGTAAGAAGCTGACCGGACAAACACCTTTCCGGTTGGTCTATGGACAAGAAGCAATGATGCCAATGGAGTTCATTCTACCTAGCCTGCGCATTGCAACAATCATTGAGCTCTTGGATACTAGTGAAATAGAAGAGATATTGGCACAGTTAGTACAACTTGAGGAGGATCGGTTTATTGCAGGATTCCATCAACAGGTTTAAAAAGCCAGAGAGAAGGCTTGGCACAATCGCCACATTACACCAAAGAAATTTCAAGGTGGCGATTTGGTACTACTCTATGACAACAAGTATATGTAGCATCCAGGGAAGTTTTGCATGCACTGGTTGGGACCCTATGTGATCCAACAAATAATCGAGATGGGTGTTGCACGGTTGGAAACCTTGGATGGAAAAATCTTGGAAGGAATGGTGAATGTGAGTCAGTTGAAACTCTATAGAGACAATCGACAGTCTGCGTAGTAATCTAGGCTGCTCCAGAACCCCCGTATTATAGTAAGTGTACCATAATAACAAGAAAAACAAGAAATACCAATAAAAAGTAGAAAAAGGAAAGAAAACAAATAAAAGGTAGATATAGGAAAAATAAAAAGAGTGTTTGAGTACCAAGATATCAGAGCTTGCGTAACTGGACTGATCATCATACATGAAAACAACAATGTGTCAATTTCAAAGACAAGAGATGGTTGAGACCGACTGCGAAGTATACAACTGAAATTGCAAAGAACCAATGCGCAGGTTGGCAACGACAAGACCGTTAAAAGCAATCAGGAATGGAAACGATAATAAGGCAACAGGCGTGACAGGTCATGAAAGCGTCGTATAAGTCTTAAATAGGAAAAGTCGTCGGAAATCACGAGAATATATGCAGTACGAGAGGAAAATCATAAGACATATTTGGCAATAAAGGAGCATTTAGTTACCAAGTCACCAACTACGATGCCGAATTGGAAAAGGCAATTAAGGTAGGATGAGATAGGTATACTTGGCATGAAAGCACAAAAACAACAAGAGGTCAATAAAATCTAAGTCATTGTTACATGCAAGTGGGAGCGAACAAAGCCAAACTACCAGAGCCAAGTTAACGCTACCTGCACATACATTAAGAGCTCATCCAAGAGTCCATCATACTGGTATAATGGCGCCACCAAGAATGGGAGGGTTGTCCACCGCATTGAAGAAACAACCAAAGCGACTAGTAGCAGAAGTGGAGGTCAAGGAGGTAGCTGAAACATTGACCCCAGTGCCACCAACAGTTTTTCACATAGACTATTTACTCCCAAGGAAGGATGATGCACCCCCAATCAATATACCAGTGAATGCAAAGTACCCATTTCCAATGGCACTAGTTTCAGACGGCGTCAATAACGACGAAAACATGCTCAAGAAGGTTTCTAACATGAAATTTATGGACCACGACATCACTAAGACATAGAAATTCCCTGATTGGCTAGGGATCGATATTTATGCACAAAGATCACCCTAGGCACATGAACAATTCTGGTAGAGCCACAGGAATGGGTGTTGGGCTTAAAGAAAGGTACATAAATTCCACATTTTGGATGAAGTACATAAATTAATGAATGTGTAAAGGTATTACTCAGCTGTATTCATGGGGGGACACTTTGGCTCGATCCCCCAGTCTCGATTGATACTGTGCTAATTGTGCGTATCACAGGGTTGAGAAAAGTAGGAGAAAACCTAGCATTATTGTTCCACAAAATGGGAGAGCGAGCCCTCTCTCAAGCCATGAAAGAAAAAAACGACACATTTAGAGGAAAAAGGGGTTTGGATGTGAAGAGCACCAACGACAAGGATGTCAGGTTTGCGATGCAGGTTTTGGCCTACAAACTGTTACGTAAATGTACTAGATATGAAGTGCCAGCGAAAATAATTTTAACAACCGAGAAATGGAAAGAAGGAGTTCAGATGAACTCGGCTACATTTTTAGTCAACCAATTTTTACAAGATTGCACAGAGGCCAAGGAGAAGGGCACTGAATTTCACTATGCATGGTTGCTCGTCCTTATTGTGTTGGTCTGGTGGTAAGAGCCCGCGTATTACCAACGCATGCATACTTCAAGTCGCAACCCTTTGGCTGCTAGGTATGCCAACTTGTGGCACACAACAATCAAGAGACGACAAAATGACAACAACGCCATTTTCTATACCTATTTACAACTCATTACTACTGTAGTGGAGACCACACCACACATATTAGAGGAAGCAGTCGTTGCTTACAAGGATATCACACGATTCAGAGCCAACATGCACCATTTGTATGAGCAATCCAAAAAGGATCCTATGTGGAAATGGTTGTCAACCAGTTACCGGTTGACAATAGAAGACGTGAACTTAATAATCACTGACTGGGAGGACAATTGGAAGAGTCCAACAGACAAGCCAGGGCCATAAGAAGAGGATGAAGACCAAGACAAAAGTGAGGAAGAAAACGATCATAAGAATGGCGTAGGTAATCCTCCTGGCCAATCTACAGTCCTTGACGCGGGACTCAAAAGAAAGGATAAGGGGTCGAAACAAACAGGAGGGGCACGAAAGAAAGCTAAGGCATAACGGAAGACCCTATTTTATATCTTAACCAATGGTTAGATGGATAGGATTGGTTACCAGATAGGAGATTCCACAGAGGAACTCTGGGAGGAGGCTGCAAAGAAGCACAAGGACCAACAAAAGAAGGTGTAGGATCAATTGGGAATACTTCAACAACTCCTAGAAACAACATGTGTCGTGAAAGAACACAGATCAAGGGAAGGACCGTCCATAGGACCAAGGACATAAGTGGACGACACACACTTGGCCCTAGCACAGCTAACAGGGACACATAAAACCATACAGATTGAGGTAGATGCGTTAGAGTTGCTAGTGGACGAATTACATGAACAAATACAGGAGTTGGGCTAGCTTAATATCCTCATATCAAAATTTCCCATACAAAGATTACATGACTTGCAAGCAGAAATGGTGCAAGAAATAACGAACAAAGGAGACACAATGAACCAAGACTTGGAAAGAATAAGGGTTGGAAGATCCCAAGTGCAAACACAATATGATATGACACTTCAACAAAAGAAGGAGATTGAAGGTTGAACAAAGGAAGTTCTGAAGAATAAAGAGGGTGCTGAGGAAAGGGCCACGAAAGCACTATAGAAGAAGAATGAAGCTGAAGCCATGTTGCAGAAGACCCAAGCAACTATCCATAAATTATACAAGGAAGTGCCAAAAGTTCCCCTAGTCATAGAGGCCACTATGGAGGAACAATTGTTGAAGATTGGCGAAGTCATGAAGGGCTTTGGGGAGCAGATCCAGGATTTACAACTGAGGAGCATACCCAGAATGCCACCATAGTTGCACAAAGGTAAGGTGAGAACAAGAACGACAATAGTTGCCAAGATTAAGAAATTCGAAGATGAATGTCCAAAACTTTGCGAGGAGAGTGCGCAGGTGTGGGAAGAGCTCATGGGAGACCCGTAAATGAAGGCTATAGAGGCCAAGCTGAGAGAAGTGAAGGAACAGGCGCACGAGGTAGCATAAAAGGCGACTACACTGCCACCAGTAGAGCATATGGCGGCCATTTTGGCTCAACGATAGACATATGTAGAAGTGGAGAGACCGAGGGACCAATAAAAAATCCTTCAACATAGACTAGGACCAAGGTAGAAAGAAGCAGTATGGATCATTGGAGAATTGGCCAATATACAAGGAAAGGTGAAACAAGCAACAACGAAAGCAGAGAACAAACTCATAGACTTGACCCCGCAGGTCATAGAGGAGATAGCAACAACAAAGGCTGCAATTGTCAAAGAGGTAGAGGTCGCTAAGGCTACCTCTCAACCCTTCATTTTAGCATGGAATAACATGCAACATGCCTGAGTGGCTCGAGACGAGCCACATGTGAGTGTTGGGGGCTTGTTGGATAGGCAATTTTGGATGTAATGTTGGGAGAAAAACCTAAGTATAAGGAAAGTGCATAGAGGAAGGAAAGTAGTGCACAACTAAGACACATTCCATAGGAAAGTGCACATAAGGAAGAAAGTGCGTAGGAGGAAGACAATGCACAAGCATAAGAAAAAAGCAAGAGAGTGAGAGAATAAAGCGCAAAAGAAGGATGACAACATGGCATTCTAGAAATTGAATAACAACAAAAAAGTTGCATGAAGAGCATAAAGCAAAAGAAAGCAATTGAACATCCAATTAATTGAGTTGGCCATGCATTGTAATGGGTTATTTTTGGGATAAATAGACTAGGGTTTTAAGCTCTAGATTTTGGGGTATAAATATGTAATGGGTTGGGAGATAAGAGAGAGGTTGAAAGAGTATGCGTGAGTCGTGAATGTAATAGTCAATTGGTAAGATGAAAGATGAATAAAGAGAGAGTTTAGAGATAATATTGTGTCTGGTGATATCTACTTGTGTATGCGTTCTCATGAATTATGTTGTTATGCATCGTAGACTAGACTTAGTTTATGGATTAATTATGGCGCAGTATTCATGTCTGTCACTGTGAAAAATCTTTGTAATAGTAGGAATATGTTAAGCAGAGGAATCTAAATCATAGAAAGTAATACTAACTAGAGTTGAATCACCCACATAAATATAACAAGGAAGAATGGGTCAGGAATCCTCCTACTAGGTATGACGATTATGTTTCATATGTGGCTTTGGTTTCTATTAATGGAGAACATAGTTGTTTTCAAGAAGAAATTAAGGTATCTGAAAGTGCTCAATGGAAAAAAACTATGAAAGAAGAAATGGATGCCTTAGAGAGGAATAAAACATGCGACCTGGTAGAACTTCCAAAGGACATGAGATTGTTGGTTGCAAGTGGGTCTACAAACTGAAAAAGGGTGTTGATGATAAAGTTGAAAGGTATAAAGAAACATTGGTAGCAAAAGGGTATTCTCAAAAGGAAGGTATTGATTTTTATGAAATCTTTTCACCAGTTGTGAAGCTTGTTTCAATTCGTGTTGTGTTAGCACTAGTTGCTTTACTTGATCTTGAGTTAGAGCAGGTAGATGTTAAAACAACGTTTCTACATGGATATTTGGATGAGGATATATATATGGATCAAGTAGAAGGGTTTGTTCAGGATCACAATAAGAGGTTTGTTTGCAAACTCAAGAAGTTATTATATGGCCTGAGGCAGTCTCCCAGGCAATGGTACAAGAAGTTTGATTCCTTCATGGTGAACCTAAATTTTACAAGAAGTGAATATGATCATTGGGTTTACTTTAAAAAGTTGGAAAATGGCATATTCATTATTTTGGTGTTATACATTGACGATATGCTTGTGGCAAGCAAAAATATCGTTGAAATCAACAAGTTAAAGGCTCAGTTGGCTAGGGCGTTTGATATGAAGGCTCCAAATCTTGGGCATGGAGATGCACAGAGACAGGAAAAATGGTAAGTTGTGGTTATCGCAACAGAAGTATGCAGAGAAAATACTTAAGAGATTTGGTATGAATAATGTGAAACCCGTACAGATCCCTTTGGCTTCCAATTTCAAGCTTTCTTCAGGTTTATGTCCTAGTAATGACGAAGAAAAGGATTATATGTCTCGTGTACCATATGCTAATGCAATAGGAAGTTTGATGTATGCAATGGTGAGTAGTAGACCAGATATTTCACATGCAATTGGTGTTGTCAATAGTTACATGGAAAATCTAGGTAAAGAGCATTGGGAAACAATGAAATGGGTGCTTCATTATCTTAGAGGCACAAGTAATTATTCTATCACCTATGATGGTTCCAGTGATTCAATTTGCAATTATGTAGATTCAAATTTTACAGGTGACTTGGAAAAAATGAGATCCACTTCAGGATATGTCTTTACTCTTGCAGGAGGGCCTATTAGTTGGATGTCAAAGCTTCAAAACATAGTTGCTTTATCCATTACTAAGGCAGAATATATGGCTGCTTCACATGCATGCAAGGAGACAATTTAATTAAAAGGTTTGTTGGGTGAGTTTGGAAGGATGCATGACAAGGTGAAAGTATTATGTGATAGTCAAAGTGTTATTCATTTGGCTAGCAATCCATCTTATCACAGTAAGACGAAGCATATTTCTATTAAATACCATTTTGTAAGACAGGTTGTTGATGAAGGGGGAGTGCCTTTGGAAAAGGTCCTTACAAAAGTTAATTCTGCAGACATGTTTACGAAACCAATTTTGTTAGAGAAGCTATGATGGTGTTTGGATTCTCTTGGCTTGCAGAAAAGGTGATGAATTGATTCAGACATGATATATCAGGTAAATTTTTGTCAAGGTGGAGATTGTTGAAAAAGTGTCAACTAATTTCTCATGCGGTAACATGCACATCGACTAAATTTAGAATGTGCATGCATGCACTCTTCAATGAACATGTTGTGTAACTAGTGGATCGGGTTGTAATCAGTTCGTCTAACTATCTATAAGATTCCATATAACTAGCATACCCATAGAGGTGTGGAGACACAATACAATGGAGTGCAGTGTGTATGTGAGGAGAGGATGGTTGTATGTTTGTGTTGGCTATTGTAATTCTCCTTTGAATAATAAAAACACTGATTGTCATTGCCCCATGGTTTTTTCCCGTATTGGGTTTCCACGTAAATCATTGTGTTAAATTGTGTGCTTGTTTTTCTTGGTTTATTGTTTGTTTATGCTTCCATTGCCTAATAAAAAAGTGATAAGATCAACTCGCGAACCCGTCGTTCTGCGAAGAGATAAAAAGGTTAAGTATCAGTGCAATACGGAGACGTGCAATATGGAGACGACGGAGAATATAGGTGCATTTTGAATGACTCGAAACTTTGGTGAAAAAAGGTATGAACCCATCACAAATCGAAATTTTTTCTAAGTGAAGAATAGGTAAGAAGAAAAGACATGAACTTATATACGGGTCAACAAGTTGAAATCGTAGGCAATGACACTATCATAAATTGGATGTTATGGTCTCAAATCCATGGTTGATGTTGATGCTTGTGCCAGGAAATTATGGGAGTGGAGATGTTATTAGCACTGTCGAAAGCCAAGTGTCAATTGAGTACTTTAGGGCTAGTCGCTGGGAAATTGTTATAGCATTGGTCACATAGCAACATGGGGGATGGGACCACAACCAACTTAGAGTGAAGGAGGCATGTTGGAAGGGTCGAGACCCATGCAATAATCGAATGTGAATTTTATTTAGTATAAAGGAGGTTGTGGAGGAAGATGACATGTGGCCCACCTTAATTAGTGCAGATTATAGTGTTGCATGCAAATGGAGGAAGGCCTTCCAAATCTGTAATGAAATCAATGGTTGGAGTTCATATCGTGGAGGACTGACAAACAAGTTAACAAAGGAAGGGCCTATGTGGAAAGGACACTTAACTCATTTGCACAAACTATAAAGTTGCACAATAGGGAGGGGACCTTTTATGATCCGTAGAGATCTTAACTATTCATCGTTACCAAGATCAATGATGGGAAAAGATCGAAGGAAAAGTTACTCTAGGCCAACCTTTCAATCATGGGCGAGTAAGCCATTGGGTGATATTGGTATACCACTTTGGATCTCATGAGATGAGATTGGTATTGGAAACCGATTCCCAATATTTGAAGCCATTGGATGTTTGCCACGTGTTAAGGTGGTGTACCACTTTGAAAGCCGTGGGGCATGTTAAAACTATATAGCTCTCAAATTACCTTGGGATGTAGATTTTGGCTCTTGAAAATCATTTCATTTAATTTTAAATTTGATAATACAACTCAATGTCACATCTTTACCTTTAATTTAATGAAGGGACGAGATCGCCCAAGTGGACTAGGTCCAAGAAAACATAAAAGTACATAAGGGATTTCATGCCATCAATAAGCCACGTGATCACACACAAGGGATTAAAAAAGCCACATTCTTTGAGCATTATTTCTGCATGATATTCACTTTAATTTAGTAATTGATTATCTTTTCAATGGAATTTGGTAATTGCTTATGGTTTCACCCAAACTTATGATTAAGTTATTCTATAATCATTTTAAAGTAGGTTTTTCAAACTTTGACATCATTTCAGTATGATGTGAATAAATTCCACATTTGTAATGGTTTTCTATCTATCTTATTTTTTAGATTTTAGTAAGGGAACCCAAACTTATGATTAAGTTACTCTATAATCATTTTAAAGTAGTTTTTTCAAACATTGACTCATTTCAGTATCATGTGAATAAATTTCACATTTGTAATGGTTTTCTATCTTTGGATTTTAGTAAGGTAAATGATAAATTGATAAATTGATCATTTAATTTTTTTTAAAAGTGAAATTTGATTTTTAACTATATTCACATGCAAAAATTTAATATATTAATTGAAATATTTTAATCTAGACATTACTTATATGAAATAATTTAATTCTTAATTAACGATGTGTGACTTTGAGTGTAGTGTTACTGTAATATTCTTCAAGTTAACTGAGAAACATTATTTCTGAAAATACAAATAAATTCAAAAAAAATTATGCTAATTAAATTCTTGTAGCTTACCAGCTACATGAACACATTGATTTACCCATTTCTGATGCAATTAATTAAATGCATTTACAACATTTTAAAACAAATATGAATGCAACTAATAACTCACACAACGACATATAATCCATTCCCATTCACATAGTAAAATCCACAACGGTTCCCCATATGGGGTGTCATCTTGACAATGACTATGTTCATGCTATGCGGAGGTCGTGCCAATTGGCGACACACTCACCAACACCCTCCTCTACTGGTTAAAATCCATCATGTCAGGATTAATGTGCAGTACTAGCCTGCATTCCATATGCGAGGGATGGACGTCATCTATGAGATTTATTGCACTAGAGCAATTATCTCTCATTACTCCCCCTTGTTTTCTGCAATGTCGACTTCAATTCTCGGTCCTTTGTCTCTCGTTATGAGCCAACCAATTCAATCTTGGGAGGAAGGAATTATTGCTACCCAACTTGATCATCTTTCCTTCTTAGAGTGTATGCCACATCCTGTCCCAGTGCCAATGCTCATTCTTCATCAGGGCTTTGTCATTCTCTCTTTCATTCTTGGGTCCAGTATGCGTGAGCGAACTCGTTCCTCTCGGGGTAGGTTGAACACTCGCCACAATGAAGCAGGGTCCTCACACAACTTCATTGGTCATGCAATAGAGAATTCTCCTCCCATGTTTCTCAAGCCTAGCCCGATTCGAAAGGCATGGAAACCTAGAGTTGTCCAGTCGTTGAGGAGATTCTAGATTATATGGCCTCTAATATTGGCCATGTGCCACCTCCAAATTCTCCTTTTGGTAACCCTGCTTCTCCCAACGGGTTTGGGAATTCTGTGGATTCTTCTTGACCTTCCAGCTCATCTCACGCCAACATGGAAGCCATGCATTCTAAGACTCCTTTCAATTGAGACACTTTGCTCAATTTAATACCCCGGTTTTGAGACCCCAGATTAAATAATGTATTTTGTTATTTTATGAAAGGTCGGAGCGCCCAAACTATTAAAAGTGGTTGAAGTGCCTAGGAAAATGTAATGCTTTGATCATTATTAATAATAAAATACATCATTGGCTACTAGATGAACAAGGAAAATAGTTGTAGGGGGTTATGATTCCATGAGAAAGGGGGCTAAAGGGGCTAAGTCTTTTTATTATATTTTATTTAACCATAATTGTTTTAATTGAGAGAAGTGGTTACATAAGCTTCTTGAGGAATGCCATGTGGTTCTTGATTTCCAAGTAAATATATAAACCCACCTTTGGGTTGTTTGGGGGTTCACTCATTGTTCATTGTTTGCACTCTTCATTATATTCACTCTCTCACTCATTCATTATTCCTCATTCATTTTTGTTCTTGGTTGAGACATGGGGATGAATTGTTGAGGAAGGAAGCCATTGTTTGTTGGTTGTAGTATTTGCCGGTGTATTTCAACCATAAATTAATGCATGCATGCCTAAGATGCATTGGCATGTGCTAGACTTTGTTAACAACTGTGAATCCTAAGAGTCCCAACATGGAGATTCTTGATTAGATGCACTGGAGCCCTGGAAGGAGGTGGAAAACCCGAGGGACTGCGTGGCAGAGAAGGGATTCCATTCTCTTGGGTTGTGCAGGTTGGAGAGAAGAGAGATGGTGTACTTTGGATTGTTGTGTGTTGAGAAACCTATGAGAGCTTGAGTGTTGAATAGTTTGGGAAGATGAGTGACACCCTAAAGTCATCCTTATGGATTCATAGCCCTGGCTTAGGGGTGACATGTTGTTGAGACTTGGAATATCGACTTCTATGGTTGGGTGGATCGTCCTTGGTCTGCAACCAATTGATGATTCATTTTGTTAAAGATAAGTGCTCTATGTCATGTGTTTCTATGCTTGTATATTTATTTATATTGTGTATTAATTAATATCTCTGAGATGTGTATATTTAATGTGTCCCTGCTTGTTGGTTATTGTTGTGCATGGCATGTTTAAACATTCTTTTATGTTGTAGCATGAATCTTGATTATTGCATGTGTTGTTATGGCATTCTTTCATGCTTCTTTATTGATTAGATGTTATCAGAATTTCAAAATCAGTTTTTGAAGTAGCGTGGCTAGCCTATGGGTGGTTGGGTATGTTATACTCAACCTCATCTTTGAAATGCGCAGCGAGATAACAAACTTAAATTTTAGCATGGAACATCTCCACCGGTGCTTCTCCTGGTCCATGGCGATGCAAGCAAGCTATGTTCTTCAATGCTCAATTCCTGGTATGACTGCTTAGGATGCCATCCTTCTCTGTAAACCCATTCCTTTGTCGATGTTTTGGTAGCAGTGGGGGGTATTCCTTCCTGGACAACTTTTCTTAGAGAAGAAGAAGATTCCAGAAGTCAAAGGAAGACCATTGAACGGTTGAAGAACACCCCATAAGAGAAGTCAACCCACAGGAAATTAATAAAGAAGAAACATACTTCATATTTCAAAATGAAGGATCTGGATTTGATGGGATTAGAGGTGTAGCAGAGACCAGATGAGATTTTCCTTAGCCAAGGAAAATATACAGTTGAGATCCTGTCGAGAGTCGGGCTGATTAACTCCAAGTCCACGACCACACCTATGGTTACAAATCTGAATCTCTCGAGTGATTCATATTTAGATTTGGTTGATCCCACGATGTACAGACAATTGATCGAATCCTTGATGTCTCTGGTTAATACCAAGTCGATTATATGTAATGAACACATTGAGTTAGTACATGGTTGAGCCTAGACATGTACATTGTGTTAGCACAAGAATTTTCACTAGAAAATTTGGTTATTTTTACGATCTATTTTGTAGCACTGGTGAATTAAGAGATTCTACAGTGCCAACTTCCTCGAGCATCAAGACCAAGAGCCAAGCGCACATGTCATCAATACAAGACACGGGTTAGAAAATCCATGCACACATTAAAAAGAAATATTATGTGAATGGACACTTTCCTAAAACAAAGGAGTGGTTGTACCAAATCCACATAGCTGAATTCATGATGGGCGCTACCAATTTCGCATGACTGTGTTATTTTGCAAGGACAATTCTGCCAGATTTGAGTGACTAACTTAAAACTTTTGTTATGAACAAATGGGAAGGTATTTTTGAAAACCGGAGGAGGTTTTTGTTCATAACACACAAAATAACAAAAACCTCTCTCCATTTTTTAAAATGTGTTATGGTTAGAGAGATATTATACATAGAAGTGGCGCTACAAAATGTGTTGCAGAAACTTTGTTCTAGACTATTGAACTAATATTTTTGACTAGCTGACTTCCAGGAGCATTTCTGAGTAAACCAGGATGAATTTTAAAAATATGAAAGAGGTTATTGTCAAGAACGGACCCATGAACATTAAACTCTTTCATTTTTCACACAGGTGTCACGGATTGGGAGATTTATAAGAATCTTTGAGCCCTATGTTTTTTGTTTTCGTGATTTCCTGTTTGAGACATGTTTTTGTGACACCTATTCCGGCCAGCTGGAGATGAATTTAAAGAAACCAAGAGAGGTTTTTATTTATAACAAGCTTATCTAAAAAAACCTCTCTAAGATTTTACACAACTATTATGGTTTGATAATTACAAGTGGCATTTTGAAGCCTATTTTTCAGAATTTCGCCTCTTGAAAAGCAGGAAATCAGTTAAAACGTGTCATTTTTTGTTTGTAGTTGTTTCTATTTTGGGAAAGGGGTTGGAGTTCGAATGAGTGAGCTGGAAAGGACCTATATGGATATATATTCACTGTACAAGAGGGTACAAGGGTTAGATTCATGATCCAAGAGAGGAGAGACCCGAGAGGTCTGTTGTAAGCTTTTCAAGAAATGATAATGAGTTGCAGGGCATGAAAGCTTGATGTTTTCCTCGAAGACTTGTCTAAGTTTTTTATGTGAAAGATCTCAGCTGATGAGTAAGAATTTTGATCAGATAGTTTATTCTCTATGTGTTATCATACTTCTTAGATTTTCTTCTATTAGATGTGTTTTTGTTTATATAAGGATTGTATGAATAGAGTTTGTGTTGAGGATGTTGTGATAAGGATTATTACAACAGCTGCCACATACAAATCTTTTTCATTCTGTGATGTTTTGAAAGGTTTTCTAACTATTACAGATTCTTCATGTAGTGACTGAAAGCAGGTTGTTTTTCAACCTTAGCTACACTTTGTGTTTTTCTTGATTTCTTCTTTCACACTTATTTGATCTCAAAACTGATCTAGGGCCTTATTCGACCTGATTTGCTGCCCATAGAATTTTAAGTCAAGATTGTTCTATTTCAAGGACTCCATACCCAATGGCTTCATTGCCTTCTTGATTAATTTTACCACTCTCAAAGTTTCCTAAAACCCAAGTCATCCAATCAAGTCATTTTTTATTCAAGATGTGATAGGCTTGCACTTGAGCAGTCCAAGAGCAACTTCTAGCGCTAACACATTGGATAACACCGAAGCATGTGTTGAGGTACCTGCATGGGACAATTTGATCTAGGTGGATATTGGTGGCCACCCACCTATTCCAATTGGATTCTCTTGACAATTTTTAGTTCAACACATTCTTCTGTACTTCTTTGTAATTGTGGGTTCTACACTTCCGAGGTGTTTGAAGCCCTACACATCTTTCAGATGGATATTGGTGGCCTCCCACCTAATCCAATTAGCTTATTTTGTATGTTGTCATGTAAACACATCTTTCTATACTTCCAGGGTCGTTTTGGAGCCCTAAACAATGTTTTTTTGGATCCCCACAGTCAAATTGTAGACTGAGTCAAAGTTTGATGACGTAATGCGTATTTCTCGAAAATACCTTTCCAACGAGCTATCAAGCACCTAAAACAGAGGTCGTATGCAAAAGTTACGACCCCAGGAAGTTGAGGTACTAAATTACCCATAGGGGCCCACATAAATTTTGACGTTTCATCTCCTAGGGTTAGGTTTCTAGATGTCCAGGGTTCTGGCATTCATGAGTAATGTTAAAAAGGCTTCCGAAGCCTCATTGTAATAATTTTCTGCTCAGACGGATGCACGTAGCAGTCACATCTCTTCTGAGAGATAGCTACCACCATTCGAGCAAGTTGTTTTAGTTCTACAATTTTTCAGTTTCAACCTATTTCATTTATTCAATAGAAGTTATTATTCACTCCATATTTGTTGTCAACTCTATGTTTTGTATTCAGTTTGTTATTCATTTTGTTCAGCTCGTAAATCCAAATCAGTGGTATCAAAGCGATCTGCTCTTCATTTATTTTTCTTTGTGCATGTTCCCAACAAGACCTGGGTATAAGAAGTTGGGACTCGAACCAGTCGATCCTTTGCAAGATTGGCCACGCTGAGCCCGACAACAACCCATGGGGGATGAAAAGAAAGATGATGGAGCAGGAGATGCTTTTAAAATGTTGCTCGAGGAAGCCCTCGCATGATAAAGGAACGAAATGATGGACAACTTTGCAATGATCCTTTGACGACTGCCCACAGGAGAAGCATCTTCATCAAGCGACCATGCAACTCCCTTCAAGGTACATGTAAATTTTAATATTCCATTATTTGAAGGATTGATAGATGTGGATGTTGTAGATAAATGGTTGAATATGCTTGAAGGGTATTTTTCGGTCCACAATTTTTCTGATAGGGTAAAAAATACTTTTGCACTCCTCAAGGCCATCCCCCATGTTAATGACTAGTGGGATACTTACTCTGAGCAAAGGGCCATCGAGGAATCTGCAATATTTGTGGTCGCCCCCACATGGGATTCCTTCAGGGATGCCATTAAAGAACAATACTACCCTGTTGGAAGCTACGAGGACCAGTACATGAGATGGACCACCCTGTGTCAGGAAAGGGACCAGACAGTACCATATTTCACCAATATTTTCCATACCCTACGCACCAAATTGGGTATCAAAGATTATGAATGGCATCTTGTGCTCAAATACCACGGTTGTTTGCATAGATACATTTAGACAAAAATGGAGTTTCTAGACATCGCATCATTCGGTACGGTGTATAGATATGTTGTCAAGATCGAGCGAAAATTTAAGCAGAAGAGGCGAGAGTTTGGATCTGCAAACTCCTCACAACCGAAGCAAGGAAAAGGTGGCCCCAACCCACACAACAATGGACAGAGAAAATATGGCCACTCTCAAGACAACCAGTCCAAGCTACAACACAAGAAGGGTAATGAGAAGTCAAAGAAGGACACAGGGAAACAGTGTGAATCCCATAAAAGTCCTTGGCACAACATTGAAGAATGTCGCTCCAAGAAGTCACTCATGGCTGAGCTAAAATCTTCTAAGTCAGAGGATAATTCTGACTCTGAATCAAATCCAGAAGGAGGGAAGCAGATTATCGATGTTAAACCTAGTGCCACAGTCGCTACCACCAAAGTCCAGCCAAGTGAACCAAAATAACCAGAGGAAGGGGAACACCTCTTTCACTCGCAGATGTGGGTAAAGGGGACTCTACTTCATTTCATTGTTGATAGTGGTAGTCAGAAGAACCTTATCTCATCAGAGGTCATCAAACGACTAGACCTGTCGACGACACCGCACCCGCAGCCCTACACCATCAGCTGACTTCGGCAAGGAAGATATCTCCATGTTAGCCAATAATGTCATCCGCCCTACAACATCAAGCCCTTCAAAGATGAGGTATTGTGTGATATTGCTCCCCTTGAAGTTTGTGATGTTCTTTTAGAACAACCATATTTGTGGAAGAGACATGTTGTGTATGAGTCTAAATCTCGCAATGTTATTATTACTTTGGGTAGACAATTGTACAGGATACCAAAGGTGGCGCCACTTACTGTTATTTCTTTAATCTCTACTAAGCATTGCAATAAGGTCATTTCATAGACCGAGAAGTTCGTCTTCTTTGTAATCCATGCTCATAGTAAGTAGAAGGTCACCACCACATCTGTGGCCTCTACATAGAGTCTCTCTTTGCAACAGAATCAAGTGGATGAAATCGTGGAAGAGTACATGGGCATATTCTCCTCACCCATCGGGGTATCGACGCACTGCCAAGTCAAGCATCCAATTGATCTAACCCCTGGTGCACCTCTGCCTAATGGAATAGTCTATCGCCGCTCACTGATGGAAAATGATGAAATCAAGCATCAGATCCAAGAGTTGCTTCAAAAGGGGCACATCAGACCCAACTCCTCCCCTTGCGGAAGCCTGATTGTACCAGTGTAGAAGAAAAACGAGACCTGGTGGTTTTGTATTGATTACATAGGATTAAACAAAATCACAATCGGGAACCGATACCCAATTTCCAGAATTGATGACCTTCTTGACCAACTCAAGGGGGGAAATTTCTTCAACAAGATTAATCTAAAGTCAGGCTACCATCAGGTTCCCATCGAACCAACTGATGTATGGAAGACAACTTTCAAATCTAAAGAAGGTCTCTTCGAATGGCTAGTCATGCCCTTTGGCTTAATAAATGCACCAACCACTTTTATGAGGTTGATGGATGATGTATTAAGACCCTTCACCAACTCTTTTGTGGTGGTGTATTTGGATGACATCCTCATCTTTAGCAAAACTTGGGTGGAGCACATGTAACATATTCAACAGGTTTTGAGCACTCTTCGACAGTGTAAGCTATATGAAAACTTGGAAAAATGCTCCTTTGGCATGAACATGGTCCAATACTTGGGCTACATTGTTGATGAGCATGGGGTACATGTTGATCCAACTAAGATCCAAGTCATCCGTGACTCGCCAGTCCCAACCACACTCACCGAGCTTTAGAGCTTCCTAGGATTTGTCAACTTCTACCCGATGGTTTGTGTTGGGATTCTCCCATATTGCATGGGTCCTCAGCCAAGTGACCAAGGACAGTGGCAGGGAAAAGTTCGCATGGGGGAATGAACAAAAACGAGTTTTTGATGATCTGAAGCATCGCTTTTGCTCAACTCCAGTACTCTCCTTACTCGATCTGCAACAACCATTCGAGATTGAGACTGATGCATCCAACTATGTTGTAGGCACAGTTCTCACTCAACACAGTCATCTGGTGGCATACCTTTGTGAGACACTCTCCGATATTGTCCAGAAATACCCCGCTTATGATAAGGAAATGTATTCCATTGTACAAGCCTGTCGTCAATGGAAACATTACATTATAGGAAAGGAGACAATCATCCACAGTGATCACAAGCCTCTGCAGTTTATACATACATATGGGAAGTTGCAGAAGGACCGCCATAAAAAGTGGTCCACCTACCTGTAACAGTTCCATCTCAACATCAAGTACAAGACAGGAAGCACAAATCATGTTGTTGACTGCCTTAGTTGACCTCACACGACTGCACTCACTACCGTGTTCCATTCTTGTGGGCATGAGGCATTTGAGTGGCCCCAACTTTATCAGCAAGATCCAGACTTCACCACCACCTATCATTTCTTGGGTACATGCATGAATGTCACCAATTTTCACATTCAGGATGGACTGTTATGTCATCTTGATCATATATGTGTCCCTGCAAGCGAGCGTGCAAGACTGATATGGGAGGCTCACTATAGTCAAATGGCAAGACATTTTGGCACGGAGAAAACTGTGGTCATTCTATAGAAACATTTTTATTAGCCAAAATTCCGACAGGACGTCAACAAGTATATAATATCTTGGAATTCCTGTGCCATTTCCAAGCCAACCATCAGGAATCAAGGCTTATACACCCCTCTTCCTACTCCCGAGTGACCTTGGGAATCCATCTCGATGGATTACATGTCTGGACTTTCGTCCACCAAGCATGACAATGATTGTTTATTTGTGGTAGTTGATCGGTTTTCGAAGATGGCCATCCTCACAGCCTGTAAGAAGACCATCACAACAATAGATACTACCAAACTCTTCTTCGAACGAGTGTGGGTCCATTTTGGGATACCACAGACCATCATCTCCTATCGAGACAACATGTTCCTCAACACATTTTGGTCGATTCTCTGGTCACTGTTAGACACCAAGCTCACTAAATCCACTGCTTTCCACCCCCAAACCGACGCTCAAACATAGGTCGTCAATCAAATGATTGTGCACATCCTGTGCATGTACAACTCTAAGCATTTGCATACCTGGGATGAGAGTCTCCCATGTGTTCAACACAACTACAACATGGCTATCCATAGCTCCACTAACCATAGCCCATTTCAGGTGGGGCTAGGATTCCATCCCTTGGGTCCCATTGATGTGGAATTACCTCTTGACACCACACAAGCAAAATCTTCCCATGTTCAGTATGAGGCCAAAAAAGCCACCAGATTCATTGAGTGGATTCAACACATCCGCCAATAGGTCCATGAGATTTTGCAGAAAGCCAATGCTAAGTACAAGCAACGCCATGATCAACATAGGTTACCGCACCAGTTTCAAGTGGGAGACAAGGTCTGGTTACATTTGCAGAAAAATTACCTTACAGGGCCCCATTGGAAGCTCCCCCACTTCGCTATGGGCATTACACTATCACCAAGGATGTGGGTAGCAATGCTTTTGAGCTCAACACTCCACCCTTCCTTGGCTTGCACCTAGTGTTCAATGTGGACCTCCTTCGACCATATTTTCCACCCTTATTGGACACCTAAGAGATCATAGAAGAATTGAAACCAACATAGCTCAACCTTGACTACATGGAACATGCATCCACTGATCAAATAGTGGACACACAGGTCAAGGGCACTCGCCAACAGAGGGTCCAACTTTATCAGGTTGTCAAGGCAGGACAACTCCTACACCAAGGAAAGTGGCTCACCCAGGGCCAAATTCAACAGAAGTTTCCTCAACTGATGCAGGAACTCAACACAATGGAGACCATTGCTTCCTAAGGGGGTAGGACTGATCTAGGTGGATATTGGTGGCCACCCACCTATTCCAACTAGCTCCTCTTGACAGTTTTTAGTTCAACATGTTCTTCTGTACTTATTTGTAATTGTGGGTTCTACACTTTCAGGGCTATCTGAATCCCTACACATCTTCCATGTGGATACTAGTGGCCTCCTAGCTAATCCAATTGACTTATTTTGTATGTTGTCGTGTCAACGCATCTTTTTGTACTTTTAGGGCCGTTTTGGGGCCCTAAACAATGTTTTTTGGATAACCACAGTCAAACTATAGATGGAGTCGGAGTTTGATGATGCAATGCATAGTTCTCGAAAATACCTTTCCAATGAGCTATCGTGCGCCTAAAACAAAGGTTGTATGCAAAAGTTACAACCCCGAGAAGTTGAGGTACCAACTTACCCATAGGGGCCCACATAACTTTTGGCATTTCATCTCCTAGGGTTAGGTTTTTGGATGTCTAGGGTTTTGAAATTCATGAGTAATGTTAAAAAGGCATCTGGAGCCTCATTGTAATCATTTTCTTCTCAGACGGATGCACATAGTAGCCACATCTCTTCTCAAAGATAACTACCACCATTCAAGCAAGTTGTTTTAGTTATGTAGTTTTATAGTTTCATCCTATTTCATTTATTCAATAGAAGTTATTGTTCACTGGATATCTGTTTTTATCTCTGTGTTTTGTATTCAGTCTATTATTCATTTCATTTTGCTCGTAAATCCAGATCACGTTTGGATATGGACTTAGATATGTCTTCGACGATGCAGAAAAGCTATAAGGTTATACAGACTCTGACTGGGCAGAGAGTGCAAAGAATGGGAAAAGAACATCATGATGTTGCTTAAGTTTGGGATCAGGTATGATCTCATGGTTAAGCATAAAACAAACGTCAGTGTCACTCAATACAACAGAGGCAGAGTATATTGTAGCCAGTGTTGGAAGCCATGAAGCAGTGTGGCTTCAGAAGTTGCTTGCATGGTTATTTGATCTAGATTTGGAGCCAACTTTGATATATTGTGATAATCAAAGTTGTGTGAAGCTTTCAGAGAATCTGGTCTTTCATGACAAGTCAAAGCATATAGAGATCAAATACCATTACATTCGAGACATGGTGCAAAGAGGAGCAGTGGAGCTCTGATACATATCCACAGATGAGCAGATAGTGGACATTCTTACCAAGCCTTTGTCTAGAGTGAAGTATGAGTACTTCAGAGAAAATCTTGGTGTGATGCAGAATGCCCACCCTCATCGAGAGGGAGGTGTGATGTTTATCCTCCAATGGGCTCCCGTTTAGCCAAGGGTTTCCTAGATCATTCATGTGAAGTGACTGAGGGAGTAATGTGTAGCCTAGTACAAGTCTTTCCCACACAATGTGAGGTGGTTAGGTGTGAATGGGACTTGTAGCATGGTCTTGGGATAATGACAAAGCCTTAGGGATATGGTAGTAGTCTTTCCCAGTGGATGGGTGTGAATGGGACTACTGGGAGAGGAAAAACATCATAGTGTAGTCGTAGAGACTATGATATTAGTTTTGTACCACTGGATGATATGGTAGTAGCCTTGGGGTTACTACTTGATTGCAACATAGTCATGAGACTATGACAGTAGTTTTGTACTACTGGATGGCATGGTAGTAGCCTTGGGGCTACTAGTTGATTGCAACATAGTCGTGAGACTATGACGATAGTTTTGTACTACTGGATGGTATGGCAATAGCTTTGGGCTACTAGATGATTGTAGCATAGTCGTAAGACTATGGTGGTAGTCTTGAGACCACTAGAAGAAAAGATCTTGAAATAATACCTCCCTAGCTAAGAGGGAGTGTTGATGTTTTGGTAGCAGCGAGAGGTATTCCCTCCTGGACTACTTTTCTTAGAGAAGAAGAAGATTCCAGAAGTCAAAGGAAGACCATTGAACAGTTGAAGAACACCCCTAAAGAGAAGTTGACCCATAGGAAAATAATAAAGAAGAAATATACTTTCGAGGAAGAGAATTCGGCCCACAGAAAAACAATAAAGTGGAAATATAATTTCCAGGAAAAAAAATCAGCCCACATAAATAATAAAGTAAATATGAAGACCCAGGATAAGAAGTAGGCCCTAGAGAGGCACCCAGATTAGTATAAATACAGGGCTTGATCATTTCATTTGTACAGTCAGACAATTCTACTTCTGCAGTACGCACTAGGCAGCTGGCAGCTGCAGTTGTGGAAGTTTCACTATTTCTAGTTTTATGGTTCTCTTGGAGAGGACGCCCCACTTGGGGAAGAATATTCTTGGTGGTTTCTCTTATGCGCTACCTCTAGAAGAGTTGCGCTAAGGTTGTGTGGTGTTGCTTAGTTGTTTACCCTTTCTAGGGTTTGACAAGAAGAAGATATAAGTACTTGTTATCAGGGTTTCTTCATTGTTGGTTTTGCTCTTGTGAAGAGAGCTTGTTCATGGTTGTATTGCATTATAAAAAATATTATCTCTAAGAAAAGTTGGTTGGGTTTTTCCCCGAGTTTGGGGTTTTCCCATGATAAATCTTTGTCTCTTCTTGTGCTTGTCTATCTACTTCTAGATTCTGTTTATTTTCAATATATGGATGCTTAATGTTAAGAGAAGATCAACATACTCTGGTTAATCTATTGCTAATGAAAATTTAAGAAAATATAACATCCTCTTCCACCGGGCAACACTTCTCATCAGGGACAGGTTCAACACCATGGTTAACTGTGTTCCTTTTATAGTTTCAAGTTTTAATTCAAGTTTTGGGCCTAGTTTATTTTCTACAATCCATGGTAGGCTAGTTGTTTTCTTAAATTGTCAAGACAATATATCTATTTTCAAACTCTGTTATTTTTTGACCCCTCGGGGAGACAATAGGCCCAAACAATGGTTGCAATGGGTCTGTTTTCTTCAATGGAGACCCTGCCGTATGTACTCAAACTGTATGTATATTACTTTTTTTAGCGGGGAATAGAATTTACTAACTTACACAAAAAAATGCACAACGATTAAACTCATAAATTAACTCAGAGAACATATAAACACTTATCTTTCTAAAATGGTTGTGCAATCAACTGCACAAGAAAATGGTGTTATCCCTGAGTTGGGGCTAAGAATCCACAAGAAAATGGTGTCTCTCACTATCCACTCACAATTAAGATATCCCACAACCCACCGACGCTCTCCTACAACTATCCCAAATTCCACTAGCTCTTTTCCTCTTGACTTGCCCAACCCAAGAAATGTGCCTCTTCACTACTCTCAGTCCATTAGGCTGCACCATTTGTTTATCTGAGTATCTTTGGCACAGGTAATTAAGAATATCACTATTGGGAACTCAAAAGAACTCACTGCTAGGAAAAACTACCAGGAAAACAACAACAATCACTTGATGTTACAATGCAGCTCATATAAGATTTCACTCTTTAGGCCTGACAACTTGGCTCTTCAGTATTTAGCTCCAAAAACGCTACAAAATTCGCCCTCCATGGTTGTTCCAGCTGCAATGTTTTTTTTTACCTATTCTTTGCTTTGTTCATGCAAAAATATGCCTATGAAAAACGACCCTCTTTGGCCATACAATTTTTCTTTTCCCCCAAGCTAGTTGACTGCTCACTCTTCCCAATGTTGATTGTACTTTAGCCCCATGCTCCCAATAACCATGGGATGCAACTTTTTACACTCACCCTCTTACAAGAGTTTAATGATTGGCTTTGGAAACACTCGACAACCAAAATATAAGGTTTATATACAACGATAATAAAATTGAGGGAAGTGAGTTTGGATTAATACCCATAAATAATTTCTCCCTTGGACCCCTCTTAGACACTCCTTTTCTCTTGTGGAAACACAACCCCCAATCTTTGTTCATGTCCCCTAGATGCTGACACTACATTTTATTTATTAAAATTCAGAAATATAATTCACATATTACATCGTTTGGCCATAGCCACATTCATATCTACATTATGCATTAATTAAACTGAGGATTATAGCGAGGATGTTACAACTACATTTCTTTCTTAGTAGAGGTGACAGAGTGAATTTCTAAAGAAAGTTTGATGCAAATAGAGAATACTAGCTAACGTGAGGTATATCTTCAAGCTTGAATGTGTGATTTTACTATGTGGATTTTTTAGGTTTAATGTGGCTTATAGTGTTGTATTATGGTGATTTGTCTTCAAGCTTGAATGTTTAATTTTAGAGATTAGAGAAAACATAAACAAATTTCTAGAGTAAGGACTCGATGCCATTACTTCATTTCATATATTTCATTGGGATTATGGAATTCATTAATTTCTTTGGGGTCAAAGGTATGTATATAACAATAGTGGTAAACAATATTTTTTAGATGGAAGAAATAAAGAGAATTACAGGAAAATCAAGAGAGTAAAACCCATGACCAACAAGAGGCATGAAACCTCATGTCTTGCTCTAAACAAAGTATTTAATGTTGTATATGCTTAAACATATACGACCATATTTCAACACACACACACACACACACACACACACACACACACACACACACACACACACACACACACACATATGGAGTAGGCTAAAAGTTCAACGTTTTGCCTTTCTGACCATTGTCAACTCTCCCATCTCTGGCCACCGGTCTCCAACCATTTAATGTTCCTCCATTTCTTCGGGCGGGCCCGCCTCCGAACTCCATTAGTCCTCGTGTTTCTGTTTCCTCCCATCCACCTTGACGCCGTCCTTCATCTCTGTTGGATGCACCAGTAGGGAGTAGTTGGCGTTTTTTCCAAAAGACAAAGGGATTAAGCTCTTGTAATAACTCTAGTATTATCAATAATACATTCTTGTATAGCTGCGATTTCAACCCATTTCTGTAAGGGATTTATAGTTTTGTCCTGTACTTGCTATGAATTGGAATGAGTTTGAGTTTTCCTATTGCAGATTTATTTAACATAGTAGTGTAGAGGGGTAGCTCCATAGTCCTCTCATCCAAAATGGAAGCGATATGAATAGGAAGGATTTCTCGCCAGCTTTAGTTACCATTACCGACAATAGATCATTTTGGTTGGAGTCCAAAGCCATAAGGAGTGGCTTATTCATACAACCACAACGACATACTTTCAGAGGGCCTTTTTATTCTAAGGAATCCATGGAATCTATACAAAAATCTATTAAAGTATAGATGAGACCAGTTCATGGATTACACTAAAGCTCGCGAAAAGGTAAATATTAACGTCAAGGTTTATTACACAATTGAGTACATGGTAACATAATGGTTTGCCGCTAGAGCAATGAGAGGCCTAAGTTCTAGGCTAGACAACATATTAGACATGGTTGAAGTATTGGCTATGGGTAAAGGATTTAAAGAGATATATGATGAAAGGATTAAGATGTTGATAAAGGACTTTATGAGCCACAAATATGATGAAGAAGTGCTCAAAGAATTAGATTACATGATTAAGGATAGTGAACTTGAATTCCACAAAACCTTCTCGCCAACTTTAGTTACCACTACTAGTAGTGGATCATTTTGGTTGGAGTTGAAAGCCATAAGGACTGGCTTATTCACACAGCCACAACGATAAGTTTTAACATGTCTCTCGACGGGTTGATGGCACTCGATGGATTGACAAATGTTGGTACATTCACAATCTCCTCAAAATTTGATTCGATTTGCAATATGGAGAAACCAAATGTGGGCTCCTTGTTGCCAAGATCTTGAGAGGGTATGTTGTGACAATGAGAGCGATAATGATACACCTTCCTTGCATTGAGAAGCAAGCTTGTCTATGCTTGGGTTTTCAACTTTGCTCACCACTCGAAGATCAATACATACCTACAAGGCCTTGTTCTAAATACTAAGTATGATATCGTGGAGATGATATACGCCACAAGAGATGCACCTCCTCTTCTCTTGCAAATTAGGTGATGGGCAATATATATCTGCAAATTATATGATGAGAAATATATATCTACTTCCGCTCAATCTGATATTTAGTCCAACTAAAGCCCTTCAGTGCATATAAACAACAATTTTATCCATAATACAATGACACATATGAACTAGTAGAAGCTGAGTGTTTTGGTTGCAATCATATACAATGTAGTTTCAAGTTTTGGTGCTATGTGCATTTTGGTGCTGTGTGTGCATTTCTATGTGATATGTATGGTTGCAGGGTTATATTTTCGAACCTGCATCTTACACATATAGAGGGGTAGCTCAATTGGAGAGTATACGTTCAAACCCTAACGTCCTCTGTCTCCTTGCAATGATCTACGAAAAAAGAACACAGGACTAGACTTGCAACAATGGAGGAGGAAACAAAAGAGTTCACAACACATGGGCATGAGATTTTGAATGTGATATGCGGGGGGAAAATGTAGAGGCAGGGGATGGCGGTGCATTAAATGATGTCAAATACTCCTTGCATCCAACAAGATGAAGGATGACACCGTGGTGGATGGGAGGAAACATAAACATGAGCACTAACAAAGTTCGGAGATGGGCCTGCCCGAAGAAATGGAAGAACATCAAGCCAGACATAGTACAATTGACGATGGCCGGAAAGCCAAAAGGTGAAATATATATTCCAACACATATAACATTAAGCCGTAGTCTAAACGTTTTACGAAACCACTGTTTTCTGACGATTTTTTTTCAGGGACATTTACCCGAAATCCGACAAGAAATTGCTAGATCCGTAGATTTGAATAATTATTTTTGTATAATTTGAGTACCCTAGGGGTTTTTCAAGGTGCTAAAACCATTTTTACATTCATAAATGGATTTTAAACAATAAAAAATAGTGATTTAGAACATATTTATGTTGTCGGATTCAAGTGAAAAAAACCATTTCATAGAACAGTTAGACAACACCTAACATTAATGCTTTGTTGGTACACAAAACACTCTTCCAATTAGTAGTAAAAGTCTCTAGACGCTCATATCAAAAACAATTTTAATCTACGGTCCAGGTTAAACAGAGGCCATCGATCCATGCCACACCTAACCAACCAATAGGAGACCAGAATTCTGTTAATATATAAATCACAACAAGGTTCCGAATCCTATTATCTCAACTCCGTGAATTCATTTTTTTTCAATAATCCGCAGAGATACGTGATCTCTTATTTGCTCCATTGTTTAAACAGTCCCCGTGTCATCTTGATTTATTTTTTCTGTTCGTAGCATCCATGGCTCCCAAGGCAGAGAAGAAACTCGCTGAGAAGAAGCCCGTCGCAGAGAAATCCCCTGCTGCAGAGAAGAAGCCCGCTCCCAAGGCCGAGAAGAAGCTTCCCAAGGAAGGCGGAAACAAGAAGGGTAAGAAGCACAAGAAAAGCATTGAGACGTACAAGATCTATATTTTCAAGGTTCTCAAGCAGGTTCACCCGGATATCGGTGTTTCCAGCAAGGCCATGGTAATCATGAACAGCTTTATCAATGACATCTTTGAGAAACTGGCGAACGAGGCATCGAGACTCGCCCGATACAACAAGAAGCCCACCATTACATCCCGGGAGATTCAAACAACCGTAAAGCTCGTTCTTCCAGGGGAGCTTGCCAAACATGCTGTCTCAGAGGGCACCAAGGCGGTTACCAAGTTTACAAGCGCCTGAATTTTATATTTTATTGTTTTAAATTCAGTGGCGTTTTTTGATGCCATCTCTACCATTAAACTTTTGTCCTTGCCTTTAGGGTTAATAGGGTCACTGTCTTGAGTTGGAGCCAACTGCTCTGGAATAGTTTGCTGTTTTTTGGATTCTTTGTGCTGGCCATTTCAAGCTTATTTTATCATCACAAGGTCAGGCCTCTACTTTCATCTCGATATTCATTTGTTATACTTTACCAACATGGTTTAAACCAGTGGAGCTATTGGCTTTGAATGTAGGGTTTTCCTTTGGGTGTTTGAATGCAATTTAGTCAATGTTTTGTTGGTGAATCATTGTTATTAAAAATGGTTCTCTTTGAGAGGATATCCTTCGCGCATGTCTTTCGAGAACTGAGCGCTGAAGCTGATGCACTGCTTTAGTTGGGAATTCAATCAGGTGCAGGGCCTTTATGGCTAGAGGAAACTGTTAATGGGACTTACACAGAGTCAAGGCTTTCATTATGAATTAATTTTCTGAAGAGTGTGTTTTCTATTCTTGCTCAGTAATGCTATTCTTTTCCTGGAAATAATAATGTGACTTCAACAGATTCAAGATTTTCATATGAATCAATTTCCGAATAGTGCGTTTTCTATTCTTACTAAATTATAAAATGCTATTGAAAAAAAATTAAAATAGTTGTCTCTGGATCTGGATCTTGGTCTGTTTAAGACGATAAGAGCTCCAGTCTATTGAAAATACTTGTGGTTCACTGTTTTTAAGAAAATATATGCGCATTATATGATGGTTTCACAAATGACATAATGTTTTCTTCTTACAATTCAAACCTACATTCTTTTAGAAAACCTGCAACTGGAGAGTTACAATTTCAATCTACATTCTGGTAGAAAACCTGCAACTGGAGAGTTACAATTTCAATCTGGAGAGTTACAATTTCAATCTACATTCTGTTAGAAAACCACTGGAGAGTTACAATTTCAATCTGGAGAGTTACAATTTCAATCTACATTCTGTTAGAAAACCTGCAACAGGAGAGTTATAATTTCAATCTACATTCTGTTAGAAAACCTGCAACAGGAGAGAAATTCACTAGCTTTTTAGTTCATCAACAATGATGGCAAGAGTTTGTGGACTTTATGCAGTCAAATGGCTGTTTGTCAACATCTATATTGTGGATGTTCATGCATGTGCCCCTGTTTTTGAAATTTTGCAATTCTGTTTTCTTATAGTAGCAACAAATTTCGTTGTGAGGTTGTATTTGGTGTGAAATTCATGAACAATGCATTGATTAACGAGAATTTAGCGAAAAAGATTTTTTTCCATCTAGCTTTTATATTCGGCCTTTTTCTTGTAAAATTTTACAATAATCACTCCCAGCTTCTAAATGCTTTCTTAACAACAAAGGTATGGGATTTTATAGCGGGAATTCTCTACCGCAATTTTAGATTGAAAACGCATTTTCATATTCCTCAATTTTACATTGAATACGCTTTTTCATTTTATGTATAGTATTTTGAATTGTTATAGAAGTTTATAGCTGGAAAGGTTATCTTCAATCATATAAGTGTATACGATTGAATAAATAGGATATTTATTTATTTATTGTGATTAATTAGTTATTGTTGTTTGACTTGATAACTGTGACAAATTGGTTATTATTGTTAGTATTAATAGAGTTGAGATCATATAAGTGTATACTATTGAATAAGATATTTATCTATTTATTGTGATTAATTAGTTATTATTATTTGACTTGATAACGGTGATAAATTGGTTAGTATTGTTAGTATTAATAGAGTTGAGATGTTATATATTGTATTTTGGATTGTTATAAAATTTTATGATAAAGTGGTTATTATTATTGATATCAATAGAGTTGACTTTATCGTTATATAAATTGGTTATTATTAAAAAAAGTTGAGATGTCATATATAATATTATATTATGAATTGTTATAAAATTATATATATAATGAAAAAAATCAATTAAATTAATTTTATTACATAAATTAAAATTACAAATATAAATGTTTATGATTTAGAAGGTATTAAAAGCTCTCAAATATAAAACTAGATAGTTAACCTCTTGACAAGCTGTGATTGTAATCAAAGATTTCAAAAAAAGTCTTTTTAACATACGAACTAACTTTAAACAAAACAATGAAAATATCCTTTCCATTTGGAAGCTTTAAACAAAACAATGAAAACATTCTTTCAATTTGGAAGGATATGGTAATATCAAACTTATAGAAATTCCTTAATAGAAAACATGATTGTAATCAAAGATTTCAAAAAGAAGTCTTTTTAACATACGAACTAACTTTAAACAAAACAATGAAAATATCCTTTCCATTTGGAAGCTTTAAACAAAACAATGAAAACATTCTTTCAATTTGGAAGGATATGGTAATATCAAACTTATAGAAATTCCTTAATAGAAAACATGGTAAAAATTATATTAAAACCAGGGATCATGTATATATTTTAAGGTGAGTTTTATTGCTTTTTATGAGTTTTTAGATTCTTCTTCCCCAGACAAGACAAGTTCACTTTTTCAGATTTCTCTTCCTAAAACATAAATGGTTGATTTGCCTTTCATAATATTTTGTAATAAATGTTGCATTGTGAAGTTTTGTAAAGAGAAATATCCTTTCCTAGGAAATCACCAAAAATTTGTATGTGGAATATTATTTTATTTAGAGTTAAATATAAAACAAATTTGAGTGTCGATAATTCATAGTAGTTTGTTTTGTTTTTAATATTAATGGAAAAAAAGACAATGTGGCTATTACATAGATGGAGGATTTCTCTTATCCCACTTCTATGAGAATTTTTTTGGGAGAATCCAACAAAATATGTTCGAGGCATTTCCTTGTTTATATATATATATATATATATGTGTTGGGTATGTGTTATATTCTTTGCACGACTAGATCTAGTGTTTGAGTTGTGTTAGGTCTGTGGGGGGGTTAGAGGTGTGGGTGTTAGCCCCTCTTTCCTTGGGGGGTCACAATGGGGCAAAGTTTTCTTGTTCAAGGGGGTTGTATGAGGGTGGTGCTCACAATTTTTTTTGGCATTTTTTGTGTCTGTTTTTTGGTGGTTTTCCAATACACGGTTTTCACCAATGGTTTTTTAATTTTGATTAAGGAATTAGGGTTGTTGATTACTTTGGGTCAATGGATTAGGGGTTTGGATGTCGTGAGATCATATATATATTGTATTGTAAACAATGAAGAGACATGATGAATAGAAGATTAGAGGTGCAGTTTTAAACATGTTACTGATTTTTACGATTTGAGTTTTCAGGGTAAAATCTATGTGTAGTGTGTGTGTCATTATATCTTTTTTGTTTTTATTAATAAATCTGTTTGCAGTAATTAATTGTACAAAGTTAAAATTTACATTTGGTATTAGAGTAATTATTGGCTTTATGATTTGAGTTTCCCTGGTAAAATCTGTGTAGTGTGTGTGTCATTATATCTTTTTTGTTTTTATTAATAAATATGTTTGCAACAATTAATTGTACAAAGTTAAAATTTACATTTGATATTAGAGTAATTATTGGGCTTCAGGGGTTTGCTTTTGAGGTTAGGGGTTTAGCTCGGGTTTGTGATAAACCTTGTTACAATGGAAGACTTACGATATTGATTTTTTAGGTGAAAAGAAATGGTGAACAATTCAAAATAGAGATTCAAAAATTTAATGGGCAAAGTTTTGAGTCGTGGAAACTGAAGATGGAAGATTTGTTGGTGGACAAAGATTAGTGGACTGTTGTGGATCTAGGTAGTGCATGTATAGGAACGTCAGTAGAAGATTGGACAAAGTTGGATTGGAAGGTAAAGAGCATAATCCAATTATGTTTCTTAGATTCAGTATTATTGAATATGTCAGGGGAAGCTACTATCAAGGCTTTATGGAATAAGTTGGGGACTTTGTATCAGTTTAAGTCCTTGGTAAACAAACTGCATTTGTGGAAGAAGCTGTATAACCTGAAGATGAAAGATGGGGGCTCAATGATAGAGTATTTGAACGCCTTCAATACAATGGTATGCCAATTATTATTTGTTGATATTAAGATTTTTGATGAAGACAAATGTATAAGTTTATTGTGTTTTTTATCAGACTCATGGGATAGTTTGGTTGTGGCCATAGGTAGTAATACAACTACTTTAAGTTTCGATGATGTGGTCTCATTCTTATTGTTAGAGGAGATGAGGTGGAAGAATATAGAAGGACATAGCATAGAAGCAATATTTGCAAGAGGACGCTCCTAAGAAAGAAACATATTTAAGACTTTAAGTGGGAGATCTAAATCTCTTGGAAAATTTGTAAAGGTATGTTGGAGATGTGGAAAAGAAAAACATTACAAGAAGCAATGCAGATCCAAAAGTGTTGAGAGAGGGAAGGGATTTGGAGATGTTTCTTCTACAAAAGCAAAAACTTCCACATAAAAAGGAGGGGATGTGTACTTGGCTTCTTCAAACACACATGCAGATCATGAGGCATGACTAGTTGATTAAGATGCATCATTTCAGATGAATCTCCATAGGTAGTGATTTTGTGAATATGAAATGTATGATGGAGGTGATGACTCGACAACCAAAATCATAGGACAAGGAAAAGTCTAGTTGAAGTTCATGGATGGAAGAATTAGAACACTCCTTGATGTTTTGCACATCCTAGGATTGGTCATAAATTTCATTTCTGTAAACAAAATGGACGATGCAGGGGTAAAAATAGTGTTTGAGAAAGAAACTTGTGGGATGGTTTGAGGAACAATGGTTTTGTTGAAGGGAGTTTGGATTGGAACTCTGTATAATTTGTAGGGAAACACAACTAGTGATGGGCGCAATCGTTCCATTGTTCCTGAGATTGGAGTTGAAGAAGAAAAAATTCCTATAGTCTTTGGAGAAAAGACTATGTTGTGACATTAAAGTTTGGGGTATATCGAAGCGAAGGGTATTCAACTACTACACGGTAAAGGTATGTCTAACTGCTTTCTAGATTTTGATTTATGTGAACATTGCTTATATGGGAAGCATAATTGGGTAAGATTCCCCTTTGGTGCAACAAGGGCAAAGGAAATTTTATGGTTGGTGCACAATGATGTGTTTGGACTTGTGTCGATTTCATCATTGGGAAAATCTGTGTACTATGTCTCATTTATAGATGATTTCTTGACGAATACATGGACATATTTTCCCAAGAAGAAATTTGAAGTTTGACAAGTTTAAATAGTTGAAGGTTCTTGTGGAGAATCAAACAAAGAAGAGAATTAAAGAGTTGAGGATGGATAATGGTGGAGAATTTTGTGGAAATGAATTCGAAGAACAATGTAATAAGTGCGGTATAGCAAGGCATAAGACTACTCTATACACACTTTAGCAGAATGGAGTTGCAGAAAGGATGAGCAAGATGTTGAAGGAAAAAGTAAGGTGCATGCTCATTGGTGTTGGGTTAGGACATGAATTCTGGGTAGAGGGAGTGGGTACTGCATGTTACTTGATCAATCGATCACCCTCCTTAGTGTTGGATGACAAGACTCCACACGAGGTATTGATTGGTAAAAAACCCTCTTTGACACATCTCAAGGTATTTGGCTGTGATGCCTATGTTCACGTTCCAAAGGAAAACATGAGTAAGTTAGATAAACAAACTAAAAAATTTATCTTTATTGAGTATAAAGATGGTCTGAAAGGGTATAAGTTTTGTTACCCATAAACTAAGAAGGTAGTGTATAGCCGAGATGTGGTATTTAGCGAAATCAAAGATGTTGTCAAACAAAAAGTTTTACCAAAGAAGGAAGAACCAAAGAAAATAAAGTTTGAATTGAAGGATGATGAATCAAACTCTACAAAAGAACAAGAATAAGAAGAAAAATGTCCTCATATTCTAGTATTGGGAAGATTGGTTCGGGAAAGGGGCAACCAGAAAGGTATACTCCACTTGATTTTCTTTCAAATTTTGCTTTGTCTATTATTGATGATGATCCTATAATTGTTAGGGCGACAATGGATTCAAAGGATGACATATTTTGGAAAAAGGCCATTGACAGTCTTGGAATCTAGTGGAGTTGTTGACTGGAAGAAAGCCCATTGGGAACAAATGGGTGTTTAAGAAGAAGCTCAATGCAAAAGGCAAAGTGGAGAAATGACTGTTTTTCAACATCTATATTGTGGATGTTCATGCATGTGCGCCTGTTTTTGAAATTTCACAATTCTCTTTTCTTATAATAACAACAAATTTTGTTCTCATATGGTGAGGTTGAATTTGGTGGGAAATTCATGAACAAGACATTGATCAACAAGATTTTAGTGAAAAGTATTCAGTTATGGAGTAGGTTAAATGTAGTGTATCTTAATTTATGATAAAGTACTTTTTAAAGGTGTTTTCTAACTGTTCTATGTTTTTGTCCTCGTCAGAATCCAACAACATAAATTTGCACGAAATCACAATTTTCTGTTGCTTAAATTGCATTTCTGAATGTAAAAATGGCTTCAACGCGCTGAAAAACCCCTAGAGCACTCGAGTTATACATATTTAACCACTCAAATATGCAGATCCAACAATATCTCGTCGGATTTTGGGCAAATATCCCTGAAAAATATGCTCGAAAAAGGGCAAAAACGTAACACATTTAGACTATAACATTTTTAACACCAAAGGTATGGGATCTTATCACTGTACGCCCTCGTTAAGAAAATTCTCTTATACAATTTTAGATTGAGAATGCATTTTCATATTCCGAAATTTTAGATTGAGAACACATTTTCATTTTATATATAGTATTTTGAATAGTTACAAAAGTTTATAGCTATAAAAGTTATTTTTAATTATATAAGTGAATAAGATTGAATATGTTTTGATTAATTGATTATTATTGTTTGACTTGATAACTATGATAAAATGGTTATTATGGTTAGTATTAATAAAGTTGAGATGTTATATATAGTATTTTGAATTATTATAATTTTTTATGATAAAGCAATTATTATTGTTAATATTAATAGAGTTGACTTAATTGTTATAAATTGATTATTTTGATTATTATTATTAATATCTATAAAATAAAGTTGAGATGTTAAATAATATTATGAATTAGAATTGAGATTATATAATATTAAGAATTGTTATAAATTTATAACATTTAAAAGTTATTTTTAATTTTATTATATATATATATATATATATATATATATATATATATATATATATATATATATATTACAAATGTAAATGTTTGTGATTTGGAGTATAATAAAAGCATGTAAATATAAGATTAGATAGTTAGCTTTTTAATAATACAAAGTTGTGATTTTCTAAAAGAAGTCAAGTTTTATATATATATATATATATATATATATATATATATATATATATCAAAATTACAAATGTAAATGCTTATGATTTGGAGTATAACAAGGCTACATGGTAGCAAATACCTGCCGAAGTTTGAATACATGAAAACAATGCAAGAGAGTAATTCATAGTAAGAAATTAAAATGTTTTAAAAATAGTATAGATAATATATTGCTAATGGTATCTACAATTATATTCACATAGTAAGATATGAAATTTAAATAAATTTGTATTAAAAATATGAAATTTGTAGATTATTCAAACTTTATTTATTTAATTTTATTTTGATTTAAAATGAAGTTATAAATATTTATTTTGTCAATAGTAAGCTTTTTTTAATGAAACATTAAAAGTTTTTTCCACTCAAGTGCATGGATTGGAGGACGCAGTTATGTAACTTGCTAAGCCTAGCTTAGACTGACAGTTTGTTTTTTAATAAAACATGAAACATTATTTTTTTTTTATTACTCTCGAGAGGACGCAGTAAATGTGCAATAAGACCTCAATTTTATTTGCCAATAACATAACAAATAAATAAATATAAGTATTTAAAAAAATAATAAAATTTAATATTTAATCTAAAACTATAGAAAAACTCAACACATTTTTGGTAAACAAAAGAAAATAAATAATATTTT
>ML779414.1:624199-636063 GCA_009831015.1 Picea engelmannii
ATTTGACAAAATAAAAAAAGATAATGAATATATAACTAATTACCATGGGACAATATTCATTCGATCCGCCATCAATGTGCCCATATTTCCTACAATGTTTTGTAGCTGTTGCTATTAAAATTCTTACGGGACGTCTGAGGCAACATTTTTTACAAGGGCAATAACATCTACCATCACTCTTTTCACCCGCTTTACTTTTTTCCCCACCTATAACAACATTCTGCGAACCCTTTCAGAACCGTCGTTGTTATAGCAAGATTGTCACAACATCTTTAAATCTTCAAATATTTATAGTCCAATTTTAGGTCACTATCGTCGCAATTGCGACAAACGTGACATAAAAATATTTCTTTTTTTACCTATTTATTTTAGGCCATTTTTAACGGTCAATTTTAAGGTTAGGTAAGTCGTCTCTCTTGCGATCTTGCGACGAACATTGACCATAATCATTTAGTCAAACTACATGCGTCGAGATAACGACGAATACGGGGTGGATTTAAAAAAATTGAACTTTTTCTCTTGCATGTTGCGATGAAATAATATTTTCGTCGCAAGTGGTTGTCGCAATTTTTTCAATATGTAGTAGTGCTACAACTAGATTATCCCAGGAGTCTGACAAAAAACATAACAAGGTAATACACATATCTTATTTTGCAAGCTTAATATCAACAAAGACAAGTGATGAGCCTCAATATTTCCTATCTCAAGGGATCATCATAGACACATTTTTCACCATTGTATGACTAATGTTTACTTTTTGACCATATTTAATAGTAGTCATGAGTACTTTTGTAAGTTGCTTAGTGAATATGTTTTTGAGGTGGAATTTTACGTGTATAATACCTTTTTGATCTAATGCCTATGATAAAGAACGTGTGTAGCAATTAACTAGGTTGAACCACTTAAGGAAAGGTGAATTCCAAGAATCAAGGGACATTGTCCCCCATCCAGCTCTAGAGCATTGTCAGCCAAGAATCAAGAGACCTTGTCCCCCACCTAACTCTAAGTGCGTTGCCAATTTACTAAATGATCACTCCTTGCAAGAAACAATTCGAAAATAAGAGGGGATTGAATGAGATATGTTGATTCCCCATTTTTCTCCTCAATTCAAGTTAAGAGGTCGAGTCTCAAGTGTATAAATATACCTCTAGAATAGGGGGAAAGCGGTGCTAAAATTATGAATATTGTATTAAGTTTTATTAATAAGACTTTTGCTGAAGACTTGGAGCTTTGCTCTTGATGTGCTATTGATTTTGATGAAACAAATATGACTCTGTTCCTAGCTTGTTAGAGTTTTTATAAGGTTCCTTGTGATTTTTGGGTAGGGCCCGCTCAATAGGGTTCAAGGACCCTATTACAATTTCTCTTTTTCTTGCATGTTAATGTGTTATCAGTTAGTCTTTTATTTCTCTTGAAAGATTAATATAGTTATGCATGGTAATCTCTGATTTCTATCAATTTGTAATTAATTCTTAGCTTCAATAGGTCTCCTGTAGAAAGGGTTGGTAGTCTATTGGGATGCCCAAGGGTATCTTCTCAAGATTAAAAACCTCAGTTTTGCCTCATTATATTTTATTCTAACTTTGTCAATGCTTTGAAATATTTTTGCAAGCTTCTTAGGACTCTTTTTGATGTCCTATAGGAGTTTCCTATAGGACTGTTATAGTTCCCATAGAAAATTCATGTAGGGCCATTTTAGCTCTAGTTTCTCAATTTCTCTCAACAATATTTTCATGAAACTAGTAGTAGACAATAACATAGTATATGGCTTGATGTTGACTTAAGGGTTAGGCATAAATTAGTTCATTTATTCTATGCAATAGTTCAACTTCTTTTATGCAATTTCCTATCATGCAATATAATTAATTCCATGATTTATAATCAATTTACTCTTTTCATGGTTCAATATACTTTCTTTCATGCCAATAGATTTGATCTCCTTTATTGAAGATAGTTCAACCGTTCTTTCAATTTGGTGTGATTCTATTCATGCAATATTTCAAAGTCTTTTTCTGCAATTCAGATGTCTTGCACAAGTTATACTCAAATTCATGCACTTATCCCCTTGATCAATCTCAGACCTATACTGTTATCAGTGCATTTTGCATATATTTTGCACAACACCCCTTTAGTTATTATGAACCCTGGGTTGAAAAGTAAAGTAACAAGCCAAGGAAGCAGTAGCATTATTACTGATATTCTTAGGCCTACCACTTTTTGGCGCCATTGTTGGGGAGGTGCTAAGGATTGCACATCATTTTCATTTTGTTTTATTTTTATTGACCTCGAGGATTAGGAACAATACATTAGTCACAACGCCAACGTCACTATAGAATTTTTGTAGTGTAAAATCCCAAGTGATTTCACTTTGAGTGAGTATTGATAGCTCCTTGTCAGATTCTTTGCATCTTAGGGTTAGAAAATAAAAAAAAAGAGAAAAATAACTTGATTTGCTTTACCTTTATGAATGACTTGACCTAGATATAGGAAATTAAATTTTTTACCAAAACCCCCCACCCCCAAAACAAGTCCAAGTAATCCAAAAATTGGTCCTGACACACTTGAAAGTTTCTTGGAAAGGGAAGCTAGAGTATTTGAAAATATTTTAGATGAAGGTCAATATCCCTCACCTTGTACCATAACTGGTTAAGAAGAGATGGTAGAAGTATTTGAGATTCCAATATAGGAAACCAATGGAAAAACTAAGATGAAAAATATTAATCCTTCTGCCTTACCTCATTTTCATGGTCTTGTTTTAGAACATCCTGACACCTTCTTCTTTGAGTTTGTAGTTATATGCAGGACATATGATTACACTAGACATGAATAGAAGCTCAAACATTTTCCTTCTACTTAGAAGGATTCATCTCTAGGATGGTTCATGAGCCTGGAGGGAAATGGCATCACAACTTGTGATCAAATAAAGAATACCTTCAGTGAAAAATAGAGAGACTATTTCAGAGTAAGGGACATAATAGATGATATCTTCAGAATGACTCAAGGACTTGACGAATCTCTAGAAGACTTTGAAGAGAGATTTCAACTCAACTATAAAAGAGCTCACAATTTCACTATGGATGAGGATTCACTCAAGCTTGTCTTACTCAAAGGAGTAAGTGTAACACACCCAACCCCTTAAGTACTTTTTAAGGAATGGGGTATTAAATATTCACTTTTTCTTAGCTACCTAATATCCTCTTCAAAAGGATATCATCATCTTTTTCTCATCGAGAGCTTTCCAACGACTATAAATTTGTCCCAATCTGAGTTCTGGATCAAAATATACGACCCTCCAAAGATTTAGGGTTTTTAGTGCACAAAAGCTTCTTTACTGCCATGTAGCACCCACATGTCCCCAGGTCACCTGGATTATCTGACGTGGCATTGTCATGTCATGACATGTCATTATATTTCATGGATGTGGCAACTGGCATGGACATTATCGTGGTGCTTGCCACATAATTCACCGGACCCTCGGCTTATCGGGTCCTGGAATCTGACATGAGCTGGAGCCTAGGGTACAGGGACCCGTCGTCTAGCAACACTTGTCCATTAGTCATAGGTTAGGTGACTTCATCCCACGTCATACTAGATTCCTAGACCATTGTCCCACCGAAAGGCCTATATAATACCTTATCCCTCAACGCCCAATCGATATGAGTTGACACCTTTGACAAGTGGTCCTATCATATGTCGCCAACCAACCTTAGTATTTCATGACACGTAATCACCAGATGCCAGACTATCGGCCCAATGAAACAAGCTCATATCCATTTTAAACTTAAGGCTCGATCCATTGGTTGAATTGTCCCTATGACCCGTGGCATTGGCATGATTTTCCATGTAGCATTCCCTAGGGCCCTATTACCACCTGGCACATGGAAACATCATTAACTGACACGTGACACTTACAAACCACCAGGGTCCTGCCAAAACGTTCCAATTTACCTTGACACATGGACCAATCCCCATGTGACACATGGCCTCCCACGTATACCAATGTGGGGTACATGTCATGGATACACACCTGTCTCATCCTTTCGGGTGCTGACACTTGTCTCTTGGCCATTTGATATGTGGCATCTCTTGATGTCACATTGGATCACCAGATCCCTGGGCATCGACCTTGCTTGCACCTTCGATAAACCCAACTTATTTGATCCAGCATGAGTTGACACTCGGGGTACATGGCCCTGTCGCAGGTCGCCACTTGTATTGATCCATGTTGCAACACATGGCTACTGAGAACAGGGAACTAGGCTTCCCAGCTTAACTGGATCACAAGACTCCATGGCAGGCTGAGATCGATTAACTCCTTTGACCTAGATCGACTATGGGGATCTATCCACCTTTGGAACAACGACCGGGGTTTCATCTCGAATCTCCTCTATCATAGTGTATCTACGAGATTCATTCCGAAGGGTTCCTTCTAATGGATGGTCTGGATGTCCCCACGAGAGATTTAACGACCAAGATTTTTGGGTGAGTTCATTAGGTCTCCTTTCCCCCTTCTCGTAAGACCCTCGATCTAGAGCCACTCCTATGACAACACCTGTCAACCCTTAGACACATGGATGCCATGTTGGTGGGACACATGGTACTCACATAGGGCCTCCACCATCTCCTTGTTCATCCCTCGGTTGTGACATGTGGCATGACCATCGATTAACATGTGGACCTCTACGTGGACCTAACGTCACTTCCCGCTGTCAGAATCACTAAGGGGAGAAGTAGGGTCGCGAATAATCAATGGTGGTCACTCAACATGGCTTTTCTCGATCAATGGTCTAGATTTAAGTTTCAGAGTGCTCGTTCGGAGTCAAGCCCTTTCGAGTATCCATGACCACTCTGAACAACCTCCCTCGAAGGATGGATGAGATATCTCTATCTCGTGGATCTGACGGTTTATGATCGATGACACTTTTCCCAAGGTACGATCTGACAATGACTCTCCCTGGGTCCTTCCTTTAATAACAGGTTGACACGTGCTCCTTCTCGATGCATTGGAAGTTCTTGTCAACAGGACACATAACACTGACGTCACCTCATTTATGAGACTCACAATTATCTATGAAATAGGTTTATCGTGGGGTTGGCTCCGATGGACGGTCTAGATCATCCATCAGACTCTCCCTTTCAGAATGCCTCCACTTCGACATCCAGGGTTATTTCGACCATGGGGCTCTAGCTGTATTCACCACCATGGATCTAACGGTCCATAATCTCCCACGAAAACCCTTCGATAGATCAAAGACTATTGTTCACTCTTGAAGATCTACTGGTTAGAGTCCTTTATAAAAATTGCACATGAGCACTTCGACAGTTTGACCTCCAAAACACTTATAGTCGAGATCGACGATTGTGAGATTGCTCAGACCTCTCATCGAAGGATCCAACTGTTGATATTATGGTATCTATGGGAGGTATTAACCTCCATGTGTAACCTTTGGCTAGAATAGAATATTACAAAAGCTAGAGAAACCCTAAACGGATGTGTAAAAAACCTAGAAGACAAGTCGACTTAGTAAAACAATTAATATTTAAGTATTAACCTCTAAAAGAACAAGTCGACCGAGACAAGTGACAAGAACGACTATAAATAGAGGGTGCTTGAGATCATTTGTACTCACTCTCTCAAGCATGGTGCAAGTTTGGAGCTGCAACTACAAGAATGGAAGGTGGATCTTCTGGGGTGATTCTTGGTCTTTCTCTCTAGCTCTATCTAGCATAAGATATGCGCCCGACCTCTTAGTATCTCTTGGTGGTATTCTTGATGACATTCTTGGTGGTATTATGATATTCTCGATGGTATTATTGGTAAATACAACTGCAACTGCTACAGTTGAGTACTGTTCTTGTTCTGTGGTTTTGGGACTTTCTGTCTAGTGCACTATCTTTGGAGAAAGATGTGCTCTCTTGATTATATTGGTTCTAGTGCTGCTTCCAGAACAATTCTATCTAGAAAAGGTTATAATGCTTGGGGGTGGCTGCGTGCCTATGGTTGGGTGACAATATTGTGATATTGTCTATGGTAAAATGAGAACATCGAATATTTTAATAGGTTATGGGCTCACACTACCTTTAGAATAGTCTAACCGCTGGAAGATGGAGCGGTAGTTCTTTGTCAAGCTCGTTGTCGCTGCAACAAACCCTAATCCAACTCTTTGGGAACCTTAAGTGAAGCATTGGACCTAATTTCTAGATATTTTAGTGCATCATAGACTAGCACACCCTTTGGTGTCCTCATCCAACAAAAATGTCAAGTTTGAGTTTTTGGTCAAAGTCAAAGTCAATGGTTGACTTTTGGTCAAAGTTGAAATTTAAGGATTTATAGCTTATTATAATCATTGAACCTTTTTGATTCCATTTCTAACCTCTTCTTGTCAATATGGTGTCTAGTTTCAGCTTAAAAGACAAGTTGAATGATGGTGCAAATTTGAAAAGTATGCACTAGTATATGCTTTTCATGTTATATCATCCAAAAAAGAATGAGTGTGTTTTACATGTGATGTACAAGAGACCTTGTCCAAGCAGTGATCTTGGATTCAATACATTCATAGGAACAAGTAGTTGAGGCTCTGGGTTCTAGGTTTGATTGATCAAATTATTAAGTTTCAATTTGCACATATCAAGTTTGATAGTTACTATAGTTGTGACAACAATATTTGAAAGGTTCTATTACTGTTAGGTATACTTGATTGGATATAAGTACTATTGATATATATGCTTATTGCACTTGCTTACAAAATGAACTAACTTCTCCTCTAGGAGATATCTCTTGTTTTGCTCCGGGGCAGGTCACCTTGGTAATTCTATGATGACTACCATCCTTGTCACCATAGATATGTTCTTATGAAAATGTTATTGGAAATACTTTTTCTCTTGTTGTTGTTCCGGGAAGGTCACATGCGATAGATCTATGAAGGAGCAACAGTGAAAGTTTCAAACATGGAACAAATGACTCCATCAAGTGGTGAGGAGCTCGTTGTCTTTTGTAAAGCAACCAAGATTAGGAGGGAGCTAATTGTCCCACACAATCCTCAACAGAATGGTGTGGCAGAAAGGAAGAACTGATCCATTGTAGAATCTATTAAGGCAATGATTAATGACAATAATCTATCCATGTTTCTATGGGGAAAAGTAGCTATGACAACAATATATATTTAGAATAGAAGTCATCATCTTTTGAAGAACATGACTCCAGAAGAATCTCTCTCTGGAAAGAAGTCAAATTTCATTCAAGAAGAAAGAATGGAAGGAAGCTATGATGGAACAATATCAATCCATCATGAAAAATGATGTATGGGAAATTGTGCCTACACCTAAAGGAAAGTTTGTAGTAACTTCAAAATGGGAGTATTGTTAAATATGAGGCAAGATTCGTGGCTAGAGGGTTCTCCCAACAAGAGGGAGAAGACTATGATGAGACATTTTCTCTAGTTTCCAGATACACCTCTATTAGAGCCATCATATCTCTTGCAACATCCATGGGTTGGAGTTTACATAAGATGGATGTAAAGACCACTTTTCTCAGTGGAGTAATTGAAGAATAAGTATAGAAGAAGCATGGTGAAATATTCCTAAGTCAAGGGAAGAATATTTTGATATATCTTCGTGGGATGCTAAACTATGGTTTGAGATATGCCTTAGATAGTGATGTACAATTGCATGGATTCACTGATTCAGTTTGGGCAGGAAGTGCAGATGACAAAGTACTTTTGGTATATGTTTCAGTTTGGGCTCTGCTATGATATCATGGGCTAGCAGGTAACAAAGGTTTGTTTCACTCAGCACTGCAGAAGCAAAGTATATTGCAGCTTGTGATGCTTGTACGAAAGCAATATGACTCCATAAGTTGACTTCTGGACTATTTGATCAATTGCTGGATTCGACTGTGATATATTATGATAATCAGAGCTATGTGAAGCTTTCACAGAACCCCGTATTCCATGACAGGTCGAAGCACATTGAGATCAAGTACTATTTTCTCCGTGATAAATTCCAGAAGGGAGAAGTGATTCTCTAGTACATCTCCACCGATGATACAAATGATATTTTGACGAAGCCTTTTTCCAAGATTAAGTTTGTATACTTTAAGGACAAGATGAGACTCGTGGAGATTTATCCCTTAGTTGAAAGGGGGGACATGAATTCCTCAGTTGGGAGGGAGTGTTGATATATGGCATCATGGATAGTCAATGTGCTTGTGGACAGACATTCTCCAGGTGGAGAATGGTCCAGGTAGAAAAAATTGCTTGTGGACAGACATTCTCCCTGTGGAGAATGGTCCAGGTTGACAGATTGTTGACATATCATGGACTCGTATTTTCCTAAGGAACATATTGAGGTCCGATTAGGAAAATGGTCAAGGACCGATATTCTCTCGAGGCACAATTAATGGCCCGATCAGGTTGAGTAGTCTGTCCCCTAAGGACACAACGTTTCGATTAGGGTGGTTAATATGGGACCAACATTTTCTGAGGCACACATGGGTAGAGATTGATCTCTATGGTACATATGATGACCCAATTAGAAAATAGTCTGAGACTGACATTCATGTAGGAATGGTCTCTATAGCCCATGGCGTGTTTTTCAACATCTGGGAGGACTGACATTCTTCTAGGATGTATGTCTGGATTAGAAGAATGGTCCTTGTATCCCATTATGGGGCTTTCAACATTTGTTAAGACAACTATTCTTCTAGGACGTATGTCCGGATTAGAAGAATGGTCCCTATATCACTTTGTTGAGTGAGTGACTTATGCGAGACACTCTGTTGAGTGCGCTGAGTCCAACACATGACTTATTCAACATCATGCCCGATTACTCAGATGGAGTGATGGAGTATGGCCTCGAGAGATGATGTAGACGATAATATGATTTGATTCCAGGAGACCGTTGTACTGCATGGTGATATATTATGTAGCTATGTACTACTGTGGTGGATGTGTTCCACTAGTAGTGATCGTACGTCACTAGATAGTAGCTATGCGCTACTAGGAGTGGTTATGTACCATTGGATAGTAGTTGTGTACTACTATGGATCAACATTGTAGTGATATATTGATGGCATTGTAGTAACTGTGTACTACTACTGGATTTCCATAGAGACTACCATTAGTGTTGAAGGTTTTTTCCAGGTTGGTGTACCAACCAATAGTGTTGGAGGTGATTGCCAGTGATGATGATACTCGTGACTTGATCTACATGATCATGAGATAACTTGTGTGGCTATGATGATGCTACCTATAGAATGGACTATGTGAGCCTTTCCCATACCATTTGAAATGGATGGATGTATTTTAGACCATTACAGTTAATACCTCCCTAGCTAGGAGGGAGTGTTGATTTCTAGCTTATTATTAACCTCCATGTGTAACCTTTGGATAGAATAGAATATTTCGAAAGATAGAGAAACCCTAAACAAATGTGTTAAAACCTTAGAAGATAATTCAACTCAGTAAAATAATTAATATTTAAGTATTAGCCTCTAAAAGGACAAGTTGGCCTAGACAGGTGACAAGAACCACTATAAATAGAGGGAACTTGAGCTCATTTGTACTCACTCACTTCACTCACTCTCTCAAGCATAGCACAAGTTTGGAGTTGCAGCTGCAAGAATGGAAGGTGGATCTTTTGGGGTGATTCTTGGTCTTTCTCTCTAGCGCTATCTAGCCTAAGATATGTGCCCTAGCTCTTAGTATCTCTTGGTGGTATTCTTGATGAAATTCTTGGTGGTATTATTGGTAACAACAAATGCAACTACTGCATTTGAGTATTGTTCTTGTTCTGTGGTTTTGGGACTTTCTGTCTAGTGCACTGTCTTTGGAGAAAGATGTGTTCTCTTAGTTATCTGTTGGTTCTAGTGCTCTTTCTAGAATGATTCTATCTAGCAAAGGTTATGGTGCTTGAGGGTGGTTGCGTGTCTATGGTTTGGTGACAATATTGTGATACCAATTTTTTTAAGGTGCTCTAGCCTTATCACCAAATTAAAGAGATGCACCTAATAGAATCCTAATGAGAGATCTAAACAAAACTAACAACAATTTTACCCTCAATGAAGGCTGGAATTTTGAAGGTGCTCCAGCCTTATGACCAAATTCTCCAGGAGTTCAATGAGGAGGGGACATCGACGACATCCAATGTTAATCTTTTTGAAATTTGAGGTAAAACTGCATAACTTTGATAGGGAGGGTTGTTAGAAATTAAAATTCAATCTCCAAGTTAAGTTATTTGGTAAGGGCAAAAATCTAAATTTTAATAAGTTTTTTTAATTAAAAATTATATTGATTTAAAAAAATATATTTTAATAAGTTTTTTATCTAAAAATTATATATTTTTTAAAAATAATTTCAATATAAGTTTTTTTAATCCAAAATTATATTCATTTTTAAAAACAATAATATTTAAAGTAAAAATTTTAATAAATTTTAATTTATTTAAAAATAGTATATTTTAATATAAGAAATACTAATTAGAATGCATGAGATGAAGGATGGATTATAAATATTTTTTAATTTGTTGGGAATTGATTTATTTATTTATTATATTGGAGAGTGGAGCCCACACATTTATTTATAAAACTAATGTTAACCAACATTTTCATTGTAACAGAAATTGCAATATTATTATTATTAATGCGTTCTCTCCTCTCCCAGTCAGAGACTCCAAAGTTCCAACGAGCTCGTAAACAACAACACAACACAACACAACAAAGGAAGTTAAAGTCTCCAACGCTCGTCCCCTCAACTATCACTCATCTCGATAAAAGCTATTTTTGGAGAAGGAAAAAAGTGGGCTATCCCAACAGAAGGATTAATTGGTGGGATGTTAAGACCTATTTATATTGATTTGATGCATGCTTTCAACGTGGCAGACCACATTGAATTAATAAACATTTGTGACGCGTTTATATTGGGAACAATAAATATACATGACTCTTCTATCCAACCACTGAAAATATGCCCTTAGATTGTGAACAATAAAATTGATCTACCCAGCTATTGATCAGTATGAGTGTGAGTTTAATTTCGGTGTTGGAGACTATAGGCTTACTATTTTTTTACTGCAATTGGTTTTGGTAAGCATTTTGCTTGGGAAAGCTTGAAAATGTCCTAGTATAGGCTTTGCCTTCAATTAAGAGGATGCAGGGTTAGTCAACTTTTAAGTTAAAAATTGTATAGTGCTTTTAACCATGTGCCATATCCTGGTGCACTTTCATGTTGGTTGTGGAGCCTGATTATCTTCTTGATTTAGAGGTCTTTTANGGGTTCGGGGGCGAAGCCCCCGAAGCAAAAATTGCCTTGTAAAAGTATATTGTAATTTCATTGTAAATCTAGACCGTTCATTATAAGGTCACAGATCTAACGATAAAGATTATGTTAGGGTTTTTAACCCTAGAAGGCAACCCTCTTTTATGAGGAAAATGTATTGTGGCTATGTATGTTGGTCAGTATTGTATTATGAGAGAGGAGACTGTGAGAGAAAGAAGAGAAATTTACAGTGGGTTTTGCTGTAGGTTGTATCCCTTCATTTTGCTGGATAATAATAAAGAAAGGACTTGGCAATTTCTCTGGTGGACGTAGCCCACACTGGGTCAACCACGTAAATCTGTGTCTCTCTTCTATTGTGTATCTTTTGTGTTTTGTTTCTGCATTTGTTTTATTTTATTGCTCCGCGGTCCTGTTTTTCTAATAATTGGTATCAAAACGTAAGGTAACCCGCAGGAAAAGAGGGTTCCTGGTTCGAGTGGGAGCAATGTCGGAAGATGGAAAGTTTAGGGTTGAGAAATTTAACGGCCAAAACTACCAGTTATGGAAGATGCAGATGGAAGATTATTTATATCAGAAGGATCTATTCCTACC
>ML779414.1:639340-656999 GCA_009831015.1 Picea engelmannii
GACAATTGAAGCTGGAAAAGATACACACTAGCCAAAATCCTGCAGACATGTTAACAAAGGGAGTAACCAGGGAGAAACTGAGTTCTTGCTCAGTTTCAGTTGGTCTTCAAGAATGAATATGAAGATGAGAAATTTGCCAGGTCTAAGAAAGTTCAGAGTCCAGCATATACAACAACGATGGAGTTGTTGAGATTAGTCTCCAAGTGGGAGATTGTTGGTTGTGGAGCCTGATTATCTTCTTAATTTAGAGGTCTTTTACTTTCAACCATGTTTATACCCCATGAAGTATTTACACCACAGAAGTATGTACACTCTTCCACGCGGGGGAGTGCAAAGGGGGGGCACCCCCTCTGCAGGGTCCGGGGGGGCTATCCCCCCGACTAGGGGGTCTGGGGGCAAGCAGGTCCCCAGTGGGGGTTCGAGGGCTTCGCCCCCGAAGCAAAAATTGCTTTGTAAAAGTATATTGTAATTTCATTGTAAATCTGGACCGTTCATTATAAGGTCACAGATCTAACGATAGAGATTATGTTAGGGTTTTTTGCCCTAGAAGGCAACCCTCTTTTATGAGGGAAATGTATTGCGACTATGTATGTTGGTGAGTATTGTATTCTGAGAGAGGAGACTGTGTGAGAAAGAAGAGGAAGTTACAACGGGTTTTACTGTAGGTTGTATCCCTTCATTTTGCTGGATAATAATAAAGAAAGGACCTGGTAATTTCTCTGGTGGACGTAGCCCACACTGGGTGAACCACGTAAATCTGTGTCTCTCTTGTATTGTGTATCTTCTGTGTTTTATTTCTGCATTTGTTTTATTTTATTGCTCCGCGGTCCTGTTTTTCTAACATTCCATTTTCTTCATCTCGATCCACTGAAACTCTAGTAAATCTCTGTGTATTGTTTTTTGTAATTAGTTGCTTTATTTTAAGTCATTGTGTTAATTTTTTTAATTTAAAGGTGATTAGACTGGTAAGTGCAAGAAAATAAAGAGGTGAGAGATAAATAACTTCTCAACATTGCCATTTCATTTAATCATGGATTGTCTCAAAGATCAAGATGCAAATCCAAAACAAGTGGAAAATGTTGGCATTTTGTCACCCAAGTTTATCTTGATTGTAGATTTGCATCATCAAAACCATAGTTTTAAGTCCTTTCAAAACTTAAATCTACCAACATAATAAATCTACCTCAGTTTATAAGATGCAATAATATTTCAATAAAACAACATAAATAAATAGGTTTTGCTATTGCTAAAAACTAGTGTAATTTTACTAAAAGTTGAATTGCTCCTATCAATTTAAACTACTTTTGTTTCAGATGACATTTTCATTTTCATTGTCTTATCGAATCATTGCATGAAAATGTGTTTATAAAAATATGTTTTATCTTAAGTCGTTGATTAACAATGTTCATAATCACATGCCATTCTCATTTTCATTATGATGATCGGTTGAAAAGCTAGTAAATATTTTTAATGCAAATATTGGTATATTTACATGGTGATTACAATGACAATAAACTTACATCATTTGTGTTTTGATGTTATTTTTGGATCAATTTTGCTATAAATTGTTGAAATTGATTCTACTAAACCATCCAAGCTAAGATTCCATGGCTGGAAGCTACAAGCTTGATGACACCTGTACAAAGAATCATGTAAACTACATAAGGTTCCTACATCCATGAGCCACTATTATTAAACATATGCTTATTAAGATTAATGCAAACCGTTCCGCTAAGTTACTCTTATTTTTTGCTATATATAGTATTAAAAAATCAAAAGCTGAGACTATTATACTATATCCTTTTTCGAGCCATAAAATTGACTGATCCGAGGAGAAATGTGTAAGCACATCCGAGAGAAGCTTATATCGACGACGAAATCCGCCTTTGGTGGGGCTTCTCTATGTTGATGTATGTGGCACATTTCTGTAGAGTTTAGTGGAGTTTACTCGTGCTGGAAAAGTTGTGGAACCATAACCACCACCCTACCAAACCTTGCTTAGAGCCCTGAAAAATCCACATACACAAAATAAGAACATATAAAGAGATACACCTAATAGAATCCTTACAAGAGATCTAAACAAAACTAACAACAATTTTACCCTCAATGAAAGCCAATTTTTTTAAGGTGCTCCAGCCTTATCACCAAATTAAAAAGAAGCACCTGATAAAATCCTGATAAGAGATCTAAATAAAACTAACAACAATTTTACCCTCAATGAAGGCTGAAATTTTGAAGGTGTTCCAACCTTATCACCAAATTCTCTAGGAGTTCAATGAGGGGACATCGACGACATCCTTCACGGTCTCCAAATTGCGGCTTATCTCCTCCTTCACAACCTCGAAAAAATAAGTATGTGATAGCAACGTTTTAATTAATTTTAATTATAAAAAATTTAAATTATATAAAATAAAATTCAATTTGTTCCATTTTTTCATAATCGTGAAGTGTTAATCTTTTTGAAATTTGAGGGAAAACTGCATAACTTTGATAGGGAGGGCTGTTAGAAATTAAAATTCAATCTCCAAGTTAAGTTATTTGGTAAGGGCAAAAATCTAAATTTAAAAAAGTTTTTTTAATTCAAAATTATATTGATTAAAAAAAATATTTTAACAAGTTTTTTTATTTAAAAATTATATCTTTTTAAAAAATGATTTTAATATAAGTTTTGTTAATCCAAAATTATATTATTTTTAAAAATAATAATATTTAAAGTAAATTTTTTAATAAATTTTAATTTATTTAAAAATAATATATTTTAATATAAGATATACTAATTAGAATGCATGAGATGAAGTATGGATTATAAATATTTTTTAATTTGTTGGGAATTGATTTTTTTTTTTATTATATTGAGAATTGATTTTTTATTTATTATATTGGATAGTGGAGTCCAACCATTAATTTAGAAAGCTAATGTTAACCAACACTTTCATTTCATTGTAACAAAAGTTGCAATATTATTATTATTAATACGTTTTCTTCTCTCTCAGTCAGAGACTCCCAAGTTCTAATGGGCACGTCAACAACAACACAACACAATAGAGGAAGTTAAAGTCTCCAATGCTCGTCCCCTCGACTATCACCCATCTCGATAAAAGGTATTTCTAGAGAAGGAAAAAAGTGGGCCATCCCAACAAAAGGATTAATTGGTGGGATGTTAAGACCTATTTATATTAATTCGATGCATGCTTTCAACGTGGCATACCGCATTGAGTTAATAAACATTTGTGACGTGTTTATATTGGGAACAATAAATATACAAGACTCTTCTATCCAGCCACTGAAAATATGCCCTTAGATTGTGAACAATAAAATCGATCTACCCAACTATTGATCAATATTCAGAGTGTGAGTTTAATTTTGGTGTTGGAGACTATAGGCTTACTGTTTTTTTTACTGCAGTTGGTTTTGGTAAGCATTTTGCTTGGGAAAGCTCGAAAATGTCCTAGTATAGGGTTTGCCTTCAATTAGGAAGATGTAGGGTTAGACAAATTTTAAGTTAAAAATTGTATAGTGTTTTTAACCATGTGCCATATCCTGGTGCACTTCCATTTTCTTCATCTCGATCCACTGAAACTTTAGTAAATCTCTGTGTATTGTTTTTTGTAATTGGTTGATTTATTTTAAGTCACTGTGTTAATTTTTTTAATTTAAATATTGACATATTCACAAGGTGATTACGACTGGTAAGTGCAAGAAAATAAAGAGATGAGAGACAAATAACTTCTCAAGATTGCTATTTCATTTAATCATGGATTGTCTCAAAGATCAAGATGCAAGTCGAAAACAAGTGGAAAATGTTGGCATTTTGTCACATGAGTTTATCTTGATTGTAGATTTACATCATCAAAACCATAATTTTAAGTCCTTTCAAAACTTAAATCTACCATCATAATAAATCTACCTCATTTTATAAGATGCAATAATATTTCAATAAAACTACATAAAGAAATAGGTTTTGCTATTGCTAAAAACTAGTGTAAGTTTACTAAATGTTGTATTGCTCCTATCAATTTAAACTACTTTTGTTTCAGATGGCATTTTCATTTTCATTGTCTTATCAAATCATTGCGTGAAAATATGTTCATAAAAATATGTTTTATCTTAAGTAATTGATTAACACTAGCTCAAAATCTGTACAATGTTCATAATCATGTGGCATTCTCATTTTCATTAAGATGATCGGTTGAAAAGCTAGTAAATATTTTTAGTGCAAATATTGGTATATTTACATGGTGATTACAATGACAGTAAACTTACATCATTTGTGTTTTGGTGTTATTTTTGGATCAATTTTGCTATAAATTGTTGAAACTGATTCTACTAAACCATCCAAGCTAAGATTCCATGGTTGGAAGTTACAAGCTTGATGACACCTGTATGAAGAATCATGTAAACTATAGAAGGTTCCTACATCCATGAGTCACTACTATTAAACATATGCTTATTAAATTTAAAGCAAACTGTTATGCTAAGTTACTCTTATTTTTTGCTATATACAATATTAAACAATCGAGAGCTGAGACTGTTATACTATATCCTTTTTCGAGCCATAAAAATGACTGATCTGAGGAAAAATGCGGGAGCACAAAATTCTATTTCGAAGCACATAAGAAACCCCACCTTTAAGAGCATAGCACATCCGAGAGAAGCTTATACCAACGATGGAACCCACCTTTGGTGGGGATTCTCTTTGTTGATGTACAAGGGACGTTTTTGTAGAGTTTAATGGTTATCTTGCAGTCTTGTATGAGACTCGACGACTGGTTATTCTTGCTCCTTCCAAATTGATTTTTCATGGTTCCTCCAAATTTGACACGGAGTTTAAGGCTACATGGCTTAGCATTAGCCTTTATGGGTTTCTTCATGGTTACCTATGCAGGCTGCTTCATGGAACTTGTGGAGGCCAACCTGGACATAATTTCACTATCAGCTACCTTCTTGGCCTTCTTACTTCCCATTTCCTTCAATTCAAATTTCCTTTTGTGGTGGTGAATTTTCTCTCTTGCTTGGAAGTCGAGGCACCAGTCACATACTTTAACATGCAATAAGGAACACAAATTTTCCTATCCGACAACCTCTTGGAATGCTAGGTCAGCTAGCGGAAGAATCATTCCAACGATTGCACACGCTAAGCCCGAGTCTATGCTTCTAGTGATGCTTCAACAAGGTAAGTTGTTAGCTTGGTAAGTTTGTGACTGACAAGATAATTCCAGGGTTTAGCTTAACAAAATGTTGTTGATGGTTTGAAGCATCTCACTATTTTTCTCCTTTACCTATTGCAATGCTCATTGTCACACCTTTCTTCATTTGGATAGTAGGGTTAGATTGACCGTGTGTTGCTAACATGGATCTGTGGGACCGTTGAGTTTGGATTGTGGTCTTCCTTAACCTTGTGTTGGTAAGAAACCCTTCTTATCCCTTACCTTACTTCGACGCACGTTGTTTCTTAAATCAAGAAGAAGTTGGCCGGTGAAAGCATCTATTGAATAAACAATTGCTTGTGGACCAAAACCTATTAATTCAGTTTCAGTTTACCTGACATCAGTGGAAAAATCAGTGATTACTCTGCTTGTCGTTCAACTTGTCGGACAAAAGACTGCAGGGGTTATATCCTTACTGGAGCTTATAGCTTTACTGGAGCTTGCCCAGGATGAAAAGAAACCATTATTCCACTGTAAAATATGGACATAGCTTCCTGCACTACCCAGTTCTTGCAGAGCTAGTAAGTCGAGCATAGCAAGTCTGTGCCTACGACGGACAAGGCGGTGCCGCTATCCAGCACTTTCGAGAGTGAGGTGGCCACCTTGCAATGAAAAGTACTTCCCAAAAATACATGGCTCCTTGTAAACATTTTGATATTATTATTTTTTAAATGAATATTCAATTCTGACAGATGCCTAAATAAAATTCACATATACCAGGCACAATTAAGTCCCATCAACATTGCTCGACCAATAAATAATAAAATTGATCAATTTAAAATATTTATTAAAGATTTTAATTTTGATAAAAAATAATTTAATAAAATTATTCACAAAATATTGAAAAACTAATATAAAACAATGCAAAATGCACTATTTAATATAACAAAATGCACCTATTCATGTACGATGAAAGCATGTTGACTGCTACACATGCTATAGTCCCTCATCGAGGCAATGGCTAATAAAGAGATGCAAATCAAATAATATAGAGGAAACATAACCCTTGTACATATGATTGCACAAGAAAAACAAATCAAGAAAAACAAACCAGATAATTTATTTCAATCTACAAAACATGTTTACAGTGTACACATAATTCTACACCAATAAAAATCTTAATTTTTTTATCCATAATCAAAATCCAAAAGAAATAAGTCGTGGGCCTTGAGGAAAACATTTTTTACAAAATACAACTTTTAAAGAATGTTCAAGGAATAGTGATCAAAATACAAGAATGCAAAGGGATTCCGCTTTACAATATATAACTAAATATATAACTAAAGTCCCTGCCAAGTTAGTTGGCAAATACATGTTGAACAATAAAACTTAATATAACTAAATGCACAAGTAAAGAATATTTTTTGTCAAAAAATAATAATTGAAGGTTGTTTGTTATTCAAAATATATAATGAAACGTACGCTGAATAGAACTATAATATTCATAAATATAATATAAATATTATAAATATAATAATAAATAATATATTAGATAATAAATATAATAATGCATAATAATAAATACATAGTACAATTTTATATATTTATATGTGCTGATTGGTGAAATTCATTGATTATGTAATTAATTCTACATATTGAAATAAGTGAAGGGAGCAATAACACTTCAATTCTATCAACCAATTAAAAATGAAAAACACAAATATTTTTATTATATCAAAAAATATATATTTATTTTCCTATATTAAACATTAAATTACATACACAAATTTCCCAATAAAAAACAAATTCATTACTATAATTACAAACATACTATTAAAAATCAAATAATGAATGTGAAACGCAAATAGCAAGCATACTATTAAAAATCAAATAATGAATGTGAAACGCAAATAGAAAGCATCATCCAGAAAAGAGCATAGCCATCAAGATCAATGCATCAGGAACTCCAAATTTATAATAAGTTAAAAAACCAACCTTGGGCTTGTGAAGATTTCTCAGATAAAATCAATGCACAAGGAACTCCAAATTTCTAAGTAAAAAAACCAGGCCTTGTTCAGATGATTTCTTAGATAATGCAATTATAGATAATTGGGCTCTTCCTGCAACACGACTCTGCGGTCACTAAGAATTTTTTCATCAATGGTACCTGTAGAATTCAAATTGCAGTTACCTGCAGGACGACAAAATATGTAAACTGCTAAACTTGTATAAAAGGATGCTCAGATTGCATATGAGTTGAAGTTGAACTGATGGCTCCGGCAGTGCAAATCTGGAAAATCACTTGGGCTTGGAGTTTAAGGTTTGGTGCAGGTGGAGGCAGCTAGGGCATACAAATTTTCTTTAGACACTCTTCAAACTCGTGGTTTACTTCCTGTCGTCTCAGTGGCGTTCAATGGCAGCGTCTATGTGGTTTCCCTTTTGGTGACTACTCGTCAGGGGAATGGAAGCGCCGAAGATTTCCTTTTGTCTCTTCTATTGGTTTCTTTCGGTGACAACTCTTTATGGGGATGGCGGCTGGCTTTTGACATCCCTTCATCCCTGCAGCGGTTGGTGGTGACGTCTTTTGTTTTTTCCTTTCGGCGCTGTCTGCCATGGGCTGTTCATGGGAATGGCAGCCAATTCTACAGAGTCCCTTGGGTACCACCTCGGGCTGGAGGCTTATTTCGCTAGTGCTTCCATTCATTTGCTGTGGTTCTCAGCGAAGCGGTACAGCTGTTCAGCGGTCTGTGGTTTTTAAGCTATTCAGGTTAGTGGAGACTCAGTATGAAGGTGTCGAGTTGAGGAATGGCAATAGTGGGAATGGCATCCTTTTTCCACATTAAACTCTAACAGAATGAAGGGCTTTCTAGGGCCCTGGTAATACCTCTGCAACCCTTTTATCTAGCCGGTTTGGGGCTAGATTTTTTATGTCTGTGAACCGGGTTTATTGCAATGGATAGATTTGAGATGCTCATATAACCTTGTTTTACAATTCTGCCTTTTAGGGATGAGACAAAGGATTTAGGGCAGATGTCCTTAGACAAACCATGGCCCTCATGGAAAAGGATGTTCAGGGAGTACAAACCGGATAATCTATTTCATTATGCATAACGATTTTGCAGTCAGTACATAATTCCTCATCAACGCATCCCGTAAAACTCTAAATTTTCAATCAATGATCAGCATAAAAAAGAGACGAGCCATGGGCTTTAATCAAAACAATTATCAGGAAATGTAATCCAGAAAATTACTCTTCCTGCAAACAAGTTTGCAGTCACTAGGAAATTCAAACGAAGCAAAGAAAATTATCTAATGATTCCATGATACTATCTAGTTAGACCCTAACGTGCTATATAGAAGGCAATGAAAATTAGAAATTTTCAAAAGCAATTTGCAGAAGATCCTTCAATTGAGATGTTGATTTCAAAACCACAGGCCCTGCCTACCAAAACCGAATAAAAATGTTCAGAAAAAATATACACATCTACTTTCACATTTCCACGCAGGAAAAAATTCTTGCAGAGATGGAATATAAGGACAATAGACTAATTTCAGACTCTTTGAAGACTTTCTTTTAAATTTTCAATGGACTCCTTTGCTGACCCAGGCGTGGGATGAGAGTCTTAACCGAAGGTTTTGACTTTGTTATAGGTCTAAGATAGTTTTTTTATCATGTTTATCAAAGGGTCTACCTACCCATGATGTTCATCTGTGCCTTTTAATAAGGAAGACTCTAATCATGACAGTCGTTGACTGTTCTGGGTAGTCTCAGAAACTACCTCTTTTGGAAGCCTTATAGGCTGGATTATGTATAATCTGATTTCTTTTTTTGAAATATCCAACATAAGATTTTTATCTTGCAAAAAAAAACATCTACTTTCACATTTCCAATCCAACTGAGATTAACAGAAACATAGCAAACTGCTTCTCAGTTACCAAGGTAGCATTTTGGAATTCAGAAAGAGGCCCAAGAGGAGTTCCCAAGGCTACGAGTATGGGAAACAAAGGATTAACAGCAACACAGCAAACTGCTTCGCAGTTACCAAGATAGCACTTCGAAATTCAGAAAGAGGCCCAAGAGGAGTTCCCAATGCTACGAGTATGGGAAACTAAGGAGCAACGGGCTTTGTGTAGAATGATGCAGAAAGGATACAAAACAGACCATTTTTACACTTCTTTTCAAAATAGTTTTACAGTTACTAGATAATCGTTCATTAATGCATTATAAAGCAGTTGAATGCCAAACTAAAAATCCCTGTGAGCATGGAAGAGAAATGGAACATGTCCTCATGCGGAATACAAAGTAAACGATTCTATCTTCCTGCAAAACAGACCTACATTGATGGAATGATTCCTCGCCAATGAATCCACTCACACAGTTGAAGTTTGTATTCTGGTAAGGAGATAGAACACTGGAACTATGGCCTTTGCATGAGAAAATTGGACTCCTACAAACAGGTTTGCAGTCCACAATTAATCATCAATGCATACCTTAATGTAAAATTAAAATTAGGAACGCCCATAGTTATCTTAAAGAGTTCCAAATAATTATCATGGAATATTGATTTACTAATGCATATAGTAGAAATCAAAAGATGATCGTGTAAAGAAAAAAAAATAGACAAACAATAGCCATCGTACACGAGGATGCTCGGGGAATACAAACCAGATAATCTATTTCATTCTGCAAAACGATTTTCAGTCAGTACATAACTCCTCGTCCATGCATCCCGTAAAAGTTTAAAACTTTAAATTTTTAATCAATAATCAAAGCCATGGGTTTTAAATCAAAAGAATTCTCAGCAAATATAATCTAGATAATATGACTCGTCCTGAAAAACAAGTTCGAAGTCACTGGGAGATTCAAACAAGGGAAATAAAATTATCCAGTAATCCAATGATACTATCTAGTAAGACCATAACATGCAGTATACCAGGCAAAGAAAAATTGAAATTTTCGGAAACAATTTGCAGAAGATCCCTTAATTGAGAAGATGTCGAATCCAAAACCACGTGCCTTGCTATTAAAAAATCTTCAGAGAAAAGATGCTCATTTACTTTCACATTTCCAATCCTACTTGAGATTAACAACAACACAAAGAGCACTGTCCAATGTTTAACATTTTTTTATAAGCTAACCAAAATTTATATTAATAGGGAACAAAATAAAATACATACAAGGCAAACTACGGGCTTCCTTTTGGGAAACCAAGACCACAGTAAGTCAAAATATCAATGTTCTCTAAATCTAGATCCTTGGTAGTAGCATGGCCTAGCTAATTGTTAAATACAACATAAAAGATAATTGACTGATAGACAAAACCAAATTGAGAAGCTCAGTTCCTATCTATAAAGCTAACAAAAGATAACAGGTGTTGCTAACCCAGAAGTGCATGTGCATGCTTTCGCTACCATTGAGTGTCCTCCTTTTCCTCTATCTTCATAAATCATGATGGGATTAGAAGGGGTACCTTCAAAATCCTGTGTAGGCTCTGCTACTTCAACTAGGTTGGGCTTGACATCCTCTGGATCTGTCATAATGATGTCAATGTCATAAACTGCTCTACATACTGATTCAAACTTTTTATCCATTAAATCTAGCTTGTGGAAAATAGCTTCTTGTTGTTAACCTATCTCTTTCACACCCTGTGCTATGAAAGATTTGTTCAACCAGTAAAACTCTGTTTCCGTCATTGAAAGGAATGCCGAGAAGGCATTCCCCTGGAAAAGGGAGGCCGGTCTCTGTATAACAGAACAGAAAGGCCGATGTCTTCTCTTGGCAAGAAATCAGTCTATCTCCGTGCAAGGAAGGCATTGACTGCCTGACCTATGGATATGTTTATTGGACATAGCTTGAAAATTTTGGTGTCTCGAGAACAAGAGAACTCCGTGTCTAGAACTCAGTCCTGGAATTTCGCTTCAACATGCTCATTTGTCATCTTCCATCATTTCTGCCTGACCAGATTCTCTACGTGTGTAACCTCCTCCTTGATGAGATTGGTGAAGCGAAACTAATAATTGGATGTAATGGTGATGGCATCAGCCTAGGCAGAAGTAAATTGACAAGGGAATTGTGAGTTAAGGGTTTTCCTGCCATCTTTCCTAGTGCCCCTTTTAGCCCCGCATTTGTTGGATTCCAGATGAGGAACACCATTGGGATCCACCATTTTGACCCAAGGGCGACTAACAAAAATGGAGGTTGGGCTTGTTCGTCATAAATGTAAACCACCCGTCCCTGTTGTTCCTCACCAAATTACTGCATTGTGAAGAGTGAAACCCAAATCGATCAAAACAATGAATGGGAAATACTGTAATTTACCACTTTGCTTGACTATAGACACCGGCGACAGGGAGATACCATCAAATGGACAAAGAATACAATGAAGCATGGAGATCGCTCAAAATCTTGGCACAATCTATACTCTACGGCTTACTCCTCGGACAAAGAGACAACAAATCTGAAATTCGCCTCTGCTCACACCACCTAAAATCGCTCACTTTTTCATGACTTGCAAGTTGCAATACACATACACATACACACAGATATGGAGTGGCTTTACTCGCCCACACACAACACGATTTATGAGCAAATATAGAGGAACATAGGAGCAGGGAATTAAAAACCGAGGACATAGCAAGAAACAGGTATAATCTAAATTCAATTGCTCATTACAACCTACCGATGGAAAAATGATTTACATATTTTATAGACTAGATTCTTCGAAGACCAAAAAATCCAGACTTCATAAAATCCAGAAATTTCTGGGCATTTCTATAAATTCCAAATCAAGCGCGAAAGGTCTAGCATTTAATTTCCTAACTACTCTTTTTTAGATTGTTGGCGGTAACAGTTCCAGCAGTTTCTAGAGATGAGACTAGATTTCGATTCACAATTAACATTCTCCCATTTGAAGCTAAATGAAGGCTCCTGGATAGTAAACTGCAATTGTAGATGAATTCTTTCCTATTGATCCTTGTCCAAGCCTGCTCATCAAGTCACCCCTAAGCCTGCCAAGCTTTGACAGAGCGCTTGCTTGTCTCTTGGCATAATTTCAGTAAGCATATCAGCAGGGTTCTCATATGTATAGATTTTTTGCAAGTTAAAATGTCCTTCCTCCAATACTTGTCGGATCCAATGGTACCTTAGGTCAATGTGCTTGGTCTTTGAATGATATGCTGTGTTTTTTGCTAAATGAATGGCGCTCTGACTGTCACAATACATCACTTATTTGTCATGTTTTATTCCCAGCTCTCCTGGGAATCGTTGCATCCACAACATTTTTTTGCAAGCTTTCGTTGCAGCTATGTATTCTGCCTTTGTTGTGGAGAGGGATACTACTTTCTACAGTTTAGACACCCAAGACACTATTGCACCTGCAAAAGTATATAAATAACCAGTGGTGGACACTCTAGTGTCCACATCTCAAGCCATATCTACATCCGTATAACTTTCAAGCACATAATTATTACCAGAACATAAACAATAATGACTAGTACCCTTGAATGGTGGTACAACACATCCTCCCATACTTCATCGAAAATGCCCCATTTATGGCACTTTATGTATATCATCATCCATCCATCACATCACCCTTGAAAGGGAAAGTGAAGGTTCACATAGTGGAGGGCCACATAGAGCACCAACAAGAGGTTCCCAACTATTGAGGGACAACTTGGTTATAGCACAAAATAGGATGATACAACAAGTATATCAGCATTGCAGTGAAAGGGAATTTGAATTCCTGAGGCTACAATCATACAACTAGATGTCCCTTAAGCAACAAAAGGAGAATAAATTAGCACCCAAGTATTATGGTCCCTATAAGGTGTTGCAAAGGATTGGAGGTATGGCTTACAAATTCGAGTTACCTCCATCTTCACATGTAATCTAGTGTTCCATGTTTTTTGCTTAAAAAAGGTAATCGACGACAAGATCCCAGTTCAAATTGTTTCAACAGAGATCAATCAAGAAGAGAAAATAATACTAAAACCAAAAACAATCATTGATACAAGGATTCAGTAGCTACGAAATCGAGCAATTATTGAGTACCTCATCAAGTGGAAGAACCTACCAATAGAAGCGACATGGGAAGATGATTTCTTCATGCAGAAACATTTGCAATTAATCAAGCATTGAGGGCAACAATTGTTTGAAGGGGAGGGCATGTTAAGCCCTAGACAAAGCCCCATGTAAATCCCTAGATATTGAGTTGTTATATTTCTATTGTTATATTAGTATTGTCAGCTAGACCCTTTAATAGTAATTGTACCATTTGTCTCCTATATATATACCAAGGAGACCTACTTTTAGGATCATCTCATCTTTTACATTTGTTCTATTGTAAAAGGAGGTTGCCTCTTCGAAGAGGCTTCAAATTCATTCTTCTCTCTTTATCAAGGCCCGCAATCATTTCTCTCTCTCTCTCTCTCTACTATGTTAGTTGTTTGGTACATAACAATCTCAAGGGTGTGCATCCAATGTCTACACTTATACTTAGGTCTGACAATAAGATTGTCCCTTGGTTGCATGAAGTGCTTAAAATAAAATGCAATCTTAGGCGTGAGGCACTCAAGGGGGTTTTCTGTTAATGTTTAAGACATTATTATAGTTCTTTGCATTTCAATAGATAACAATAGCATAATACAAGATCATTGAGAAATATACAATCACAAGAGACACAACATTTATCCTAGGAAATCCTCTAGGGGAAGAAAACCCAACAAAACTTCATTATTATAGATAGCCAATACAATGCCAAGAGATAACTCAAACTAAAACAAAAGATCCTCTCCCAAAGATGCGCTACTCTCTCTCCTTCTTCTCTAACTGCAAATCCAAAACTTGTCTCTCAAATGAGCAAGTGAGTTGTGTCTAAGTGAGGCACTGGCCTCCTTACTTATACAAGATTGGCACGTGATCCATGCTAACCTCTGTCGAAGATCCCCATGCTGACACTGCACTATGATGACCCTGCCTGACTGCTCCATGTATGTATATTGGATCCTCCACTCCTAGATCCTCAAGTTGAAGCCCCTGTGGCCATTGGACCTGCTGTCTAGAAACTGTATCTGTAAAGGCATCTTTGTAGAAGAGGTACCTGTCCACCCATCTCCATGTCCGATCATGATGATCAAGAGTGAAAAGCCGCCTCGCTCTATTAGACAAATCCCTGCATGCCCACTCCAGACCAACACCTGGTGGAGTGTGTGGCTCTCGGGCGTAACCTGGGTCATCATGTAGTGAAACATCCAGCTCAACCAATGAACTCCCGGATCCCATGGAAAACTTGGAAGTTTATCACTTCCAATCTTGTCTAACTACTCCTGTGTGAGATTGATCATTGTCAGAAGCCCTCTGTGCTCATCTGCTATCCTCCTCATGCTGCTGTCAATGATAAATGTGTCGAAAAAGGATAACAAACATATCTGTAGCTGACTGTAGGACTGGAAGGCGTCACATGCTTTGGTCAATCCCAAGAATTCGACCAGAAGCTCGTCCATCAGTATCCATGATAGATACTCTCCTGTGGTCATCACCGAATCCCAACCATCCAGTACAACTGAAAGTAACCCCTCCGACTGCTGGTCAACCAACCTCCATCTCTCATTTCCCAGGCAACTGCTGAAATGGTGAAGGTTATCCCCCACAACTATGTGTTGCTACAAATGAGTGACATCTGCATACTCCCCTAAGTGCGTCTCCTCCCTGCAAGTCAATACACCCCTTTGAATCCCACCATACATCTCGGCATGTCTTTGTGAGCTATCACTCATCACTGTATGCTCCGGCATACTCATGTTATCTCCCGTAGACTCATGCTGCATCACAGATCCTGGGCGTACTGCTGGATCAACCTCTATATGGAGGTCAACAGCTCTCAAAATACAAATGGAAGTGTCCTCCATCGACTGGTGCTCCTCTGCTAAATCATCAACATCTTCTAGCAATGTGACTGAATGATATGTCTAAGTGTCTACTAAGACAGATGAAGTGGATCTCTGACAAATCTCCTCAAGAGACTCATATGATCTAGACTCTGATTCTTGAAGGGCTGTTTGTGTGCCTCTCAAGAATCCTTGAGTGCGCTCCAACTCTTGAGTGAGTCGGTCCATCTCCAACTCCTGCTCCCTCAGAGCCTCATGATACATCTCACCAACCCTCAGTAGATAATCCCTATCTGTCAACAACTGCTGGTAGTCAGTCCTCATCACAGATACTCTCTCCCTGAGAGTATGAAAATCATCCATGGCAATCCCCTCATTTGAACTACCATGTGCCACTGATGCTCTCCAGCAGTAATCTGCCATCACTGCATGCATGTCATCAATACGTCTAGTGGCTGCCATGATCATAGCCTCACTAACTCTCAACTGTGCTGCTAAGTGGTGTGAATCCTGATCATGGTCATGCTGAGGTGCCATCTTAGACCCCTCACTGCTAGTGTCAACTCTGGAGCCCCCAAAAACACTCTCTGCATAAGATAACGTGTTGAACTACCCACTGTCTACCGTGCTGCCGGGTACTCCTGTATGCCACTGCATCCCATCACTAGATGCTATCTCCCCCTGAATCACACTGTATCCTGTATGAGCAGCCGTATCCTCCTGTGCACTCACCCTGCTACTATCATCTGCGCCTGGATCCCATATAGATGTATCCAGACATGTGCTATGGTCATCTTGGCTACTAAAGAGTGCATCCTCATCAATGTAGGCCGATCCTGGAAGTGGGTGTCCCATCAACCTATCAACATCCACAATCTGCTCAACTAATGGTGTCTCCAAAAATTGTGACTCAATCTCCTCTGGCTGATTTGTATGTGTAAGGTCCACTGTCTGTACTCTCTGTATCTCCTCCTGGATCGGTGGATCTACATGTCTGTGGTGTGCATCCCTCACACAAGGCTCATCAACTCTATCTGACATGCTACTGACCTCCTCATGTGACGTGGCTATCAGGGGTGTCTGGAAGGATGGCATATGTGTCACGCCCATCATAGGAAACTCATCATCTCTAGGTGCTAACACATGTGACTCCTCACTAATGTCACCACTTTGCTGAGGCGTAAGGCCATCAATGGTATGTGACATGTCTGCTGAGACATTGGTGCTATCGTCTTGTCCATCCAGCTGCCTATCCACTATACAAGGGTCATCATCCTCCTCAAGTGTGCTAGTAGCATCATCCTCTATAAAAGAGTCACTATCACTAGCCTTTGTGCAAGAGTCGTTATCATCATCAAACTGTCCCAAATCAACATCTATTGCTCCATCCTCACACATCTCATCATCATTGTCATAGTGTGCCTCAATAGTGTGCTTTTGATCCTTACCCTTGCACCTATGATCTGGTTCCCATGACCCCTTGCAATAGTGGCAAGGTTGTGTGCTCCTAATGGGCGTGGGGTTTCTCTATTCTTCCCACCATCTAGCTGCTTCTTTTCTCTTTCTATCTGCTATGATGATCCCATGTAAAATATCCTCTTCGCTCCAATGGGGATTTCTATAGGCTGCATACTGTGGGTAGGTTATTATAGCCTTAGTTTCCTCGCTAAGGCCGTGATAAATGATCTCCAAACATGATATCTCAAGGCACATCCTATCCATCTCTCGTGTTGTATGTGCTAATTTCCACTGGCTGGCAGGAATCTAAGATCTAGGGATAACTAGGAGATCATGTCTCGAGGCCCACATGGTCCTAGACATGGAGTACCGAGAGCGGGATTGACTTGAGCATGGCCCTGGAGGGCCCATCTTTCTTCTTCTCAGCCAGACTTGTCCTGTCAGCAATAGCAGTTTCCATCACCATCGGCCTGGGCCTGCATCGGAGAGGACTCTTGCTCCATGAGGTAATTGGTCCGAGGTATCATGGTATGTGTCATATTTGATTGTTATAACCTTCTTATATATGCATTAGGTTCCTTTCATTTCTGATGACTGCTTGGATCTTACACTAATCCACTTGACCATTGTTGGGGTAATTGATTGGGTGACTTAGCAAGCTGATATTCATGGGTTTTGGTTAGCCACCAAAGGGGATTTGCAGAGCCATCGTCCGCTCCCACCATATTATCATATTTTCATCTTATACCCCGCTCATCCGTCCCATTCCCCTAGTCTGGCCATTAGGATGACCTTTCAGGGTTACACTTTGTCTTGTGGGAAGAAGGGGCTAAAGGCCCAGGGGGTAAAAGCAGCTGGTAAAAGATAAAAGCCATAGGAAATAAAACCTAGAGATGCCTCGCCCGGGGGATCCCCGAGAAGGCAATAAAAAGCCTCTCGATAAGAAATTAAGGGACCCTAAGAAAAATGATAAAATAAAAAAAACAAGACCTAACCAAGAGGATGGGAGGTCTCATCACAAGCCGACCCATTATGTTCATAGGTATTTAGCAGTATGACATTGCCAATATCTGGTCACCAAGCCAGGGCAGTGACCTTTGGTTGCATGGCCAAAGGAAAGGGGGTCTCATCACGAGCCAGCCTTATCATTTTTGCGAAGATACCAGTGG
>ML779414.1:700360-713853 GCA_009831015.1 Picea engelmannii
GGGGCATGCTTGGCCAATTGTTGTATCACTTACACTTCTTTGTATCTTTTGTATCTTGTGTATCTTTGTAAATGGTGTAATAATTTGTAACACTTAGTATTCTTTTGTAAGTAATTATAACCTTGGGTTTTTGGGTAGTTTAAACTTGATTTGCTTGTAATACTTTTATAATAAACCACCCTCAAACACTAGTTGACCCCATTGCCCAACCTTAGGCACTAGTCTTAGTTGACTTAGGGAAAGGGCTGACTTACATTTAGATTAAGACTTGCACTTTGCATTTGCTACTTGAACATCTTAGGCTAGTTTTCCCCTTTAGCCTTTAACGAATTAAAACTAACTCCTAGAACATTAATACTAAAATCAAAATAGTAACTAGGGACTACCCCCCTTGGCTTCCCTAGGAGTAAGCCTAGAAGGAAGAGGTTCCAGTCAAGGTGACAGTGTGGACTTGGAACCTAGACATTGTGTCTCCGAGGACACACTAAGTGAGTTGGACTTAGCTCACGCTAGCAAGTGTGTATTAGGACGGCAACAAGTTCTAAAAGCCTTCAACGCCTTAACCATAGCATACGCTTGTTTCTCTATTATATCGTATCTCAGTTTATCGTATCTCAGTTCAGCATCTCTAAGACTTTTACTAAAAAAGGCTATTGGTTGCTCGAAACACTCTTCATTCTTCTGGAGAAGTACTGTCGCCAGTGTGTGTTCGAAGGCGAACGAGAAAATCAGGAAATCCTTTAGGTAATCAAGGCTTGCGAGTACAAGCGCTTCGCTGATAACTTTCTTGATGCGTGCAAACGACGCTTTAGCCTCTACCGTCCATTTCACTTCATTGTTCTTCTTTAGCATATCTATCATCAATTTCACGATTTCAGCAAAGTTTGGGATAAATCTTCTCAAAAAAATTATTTTTCCTAAAAATGACTGAATTTCTTTTATATTTCTAGGAATATTTATGGTGTCTATAGCTTCTACCCTTTTAGGGTCGATTTTAATTCCGTCCCAAGACACAATGTGGCCCAAGAGTTTACCTTCTTGCATCGCGAAGTGAGACTTCTTGGGGTTTAAAGACAAACCAAATTTTCGACATTTTTCAAACGTTTGCTTCAGGTGTAACAGATGGTCTTCGTCAGATTTAGAGAAGACAGTCAAATCGTCGAGTTAGATAACCACGAATTTATCTCTTTCACCGATGAAGGCAATATCCATAGCGCGCTGGAAGGTAGCACCTGCATTCATCAGACCAAAAGGCGTTTTGTCATACATAAATGTGCCCCAAGGGGTGGTGAAAGTTGTTTTTTCTTTATCATGCTCGTTGAAAGCAATTTGATTGTAACCGAAAAACCCATCGATCATCGACATCCTATTTGCCTCGACTACTTTTTCCAAAACGTGATCCATTTTGGGTAGAGGATAGTTATCTTTGAGAGAGGACTTGTTTAGATTTCTAAAGTCTACGCACAGTCTGATCTCCTCGCTTTTCTTCCTAACCGGGACTAAGTTCGCCACCCAGTCAGAGTACCTGAGAGGTACAATTATTTTTGCATCTAACAGCTTTTTCACTTCTCTTTCGACCACAGGCAGTAAAATGGTGTTGATTTGTCTGAGCTTCTATCTGAAGGGTTTAACACCAGGTTTCAAAGGTATCTTGTGCTCGATCACAGAGGTATCACAGGTTCTGAGCTCATCGTAAGACCATGCAAAGACATCTTTATACTGCCCGAGTAAGTCTGTGTACTTGCTTTTTATCTCAAGAGGAAGGTACTTTGATAACTTCACTATCCTAGGCTCTTTGGTGGTGCCCACGTCACAGTCTTCGACCTCCTCCGGTTGGGGCTGCAAGGTGGACTTCAGAGGCATGTAGTTTTGATCAAACAACCTTTCCAGAGGTATCAAGCCCTTAGGGATCTGATTACTTTTTAACACTAGCAGGCAATGATTTGCAATTTTTTCTTGGAACTCCTAAGGTTCCTCCCCTTCCTGCATAATCCAGGTATGATCGTTTTGGTTTTCCTGGTCAATGTGGGTTTCGGAGAAATCATCCACCATTTCCAGGAACTTTTTGATCTATTCATCATCTTCGAAAACCTACCAGTGTTGCATGTTGTTTGGTATGGATGGTTTGTGCCTTACCTCTATGTGGTATTTTAATTTGAAAGCGGTAGGGGGTGAGAAAGTCGAAGCTGCTTTGGCCAGTGAATCGACCTGCTGGTTTTCGGCTCATGGGATGAAATGAACCTTTACCGATAAAAAGAAATTTTCCATTAGATCCCAGGCGCAATTTCTGTAGGACCTCAATCTCGGGTGCTTGGCCTGGTACTGTCGATTTACCTGCTTCACAATCAGTTCAACATCTCCATAGACCTCTAAGTTCTTTATGTTTAGCTTCTTAGCAACTTCCAGTCCCAAGACTAGAGATTCATATTCGCAAACGTTGTTTGTGCAGTCTACGTCCCACTGTAGCCTGTAAGAGAAGGGAATGACGAATTCATTTTCATGTGCTACGAAAAGCACTCCCGCACCTGCTCCTTCACACAACGAAGCACCATCAAAGAACATTTTCCAAGTTCCAGTGTTGTACACATTTTTAGCTGTCTTTTCGATTTTGATTTCATCGATGTCACTTTCTTGTGTACAATTATCTTCAGTATCGTCAAAGGACAGAATACAATTTCCCAGGTCTTGATCGACGATGTAAACAGGGTAATTGTTAGGATTCTGTGGATCACTTACCGTATATGCCAACCGTGTTTCCCTGTATAACCGTGTGAACTGTGCACCAAAAACAGGGATTGTGGCGTAGGTCATATCCAGCTGAAGGGACCCCCCGAGCTTGGCTCCCCAAGATCTAGATAATAGTAAACCATACTTCGGGGGTATATCAGCGACAACTACATCCATTAGGACATTTTTCACCGGAATCTGGGCGAGGGTGACTACTAAACCTTTGATCATGCCTATGCACTTAACTCTCCTTGAATCGAACGAGTAAATATCTCCATAGGGTCTGGTGATTTCGAGGCCTAGTCTATCCATAATAGATTTGGGCATTACGTTATGAGAGGCCCCAGAGTCCAGCATGCAATTATGCAACAGTCGATCGTGCACTTTCAGGGTAATATAGAAGGGGGTGACGGTATCTCTGGCACCTTCAAAATGTGGACCAAAAGTGATATTAGGCTTGTCATCTTCCAGATTTATCACGTCTAACTGACTCTCTAGATCTGAAAAATTCATCATCTTGGTTATTTGTTTTCGGTACACAGGATTCTTCGCCAACTCAACCAAAGGTATTGGTATCCTGATATTTTTTATCTCGTTTTCTAGGCAGAAAACTCCCACAATTTTATCTGTTTCCTTGGCTGAAACATCGGACTCTTTCTTATCCATTTTATTTAGTAACACTGTTTTATTTTCGGCGTTTCGGGTGTCCGCGTTTCAGCTGCCTTAGTTCTTCTCGCTTGGGTTTCGACCTCTTTTACGTTGGTATTCTGCGAGTCTACCCCTATGTTATTTCGCATCTCGGTCTCTTTCTAGACGAGCTCGTATGTTTCGCCCCTAGGCAAAATTTTCTTGGGTTGCGCAGTCGACATAGTTTGTTTATGGGCCTCAGATTGTATTTGTGTTGGAGCTCGGCCATTACTTGATAAGCGGGATCATTAGCACCGTTTAGGTTATTGTCTTCAACCGATGATTGTTCAATGTTCAGGGACTTCTCATAATCTTCTTTCGTCAAGTGAGGTTGTGTACAGTCATCGCCTAAGTTGTTTACGTCTTCTTCCAAGTCTTCGAACTCTTGCATATCATTTCCTCCAATAAAATTTTCATTTTTTAGAGGCACTTAGATCTTTTGGTCTTCATTTTTAATTTGTCTTGGTTGAAACTGAGGATTGGGATTTCTCCTGAATTCTCTCTTAACGAATTGATCTAGCTCCATTCTCAAGATTTTGTTTGATAGTTCTTTTATTATCCTTGCCATGTCATCCATTTTGTCATCTGAGGATCTTCCAGATCTAGAGGGACCTGCTTGTTCTCTAAAACATCTAGTTTCCCTGTTTCCCGTCTCGATTTTCGTTTATTAATTTACCCAAAGCCATCATGTTTGACTCAATTTCCACAACATCATCTTGCATTCGGGTTAGGTTGGCCCCTCTCCTTTCTCTTAATAGTAGAGCAAAATCAGGTTCAAAGGCTCCTGCGAAAGTTACTTTGGCTGCGGGTTGGGACAGTTTAACTTCAACAGGGATCTTATTGTACAACTTGTTAAACCTTTGGATAAATTCCATAACAGTTTCATATCCCTTTTTCTTTAAAGACCCGAACTCGGTCAAATAGTATAAATGATCCTTTCTTTCGCCCCATTGTTTGAGAAAGAGGTCTTCTAGCGCATCGTAGGATATGATTGAACCTGGGGGCAGGCTCCGAAACCAAGTTCTTACCTGTCCCTCGAAGGTTTGGACAAACAAACGGGAATACACGTCCTCATGCTCAAGACCTAGAATATCAACGAATTGATAAAAAAAGTTGATATGCTCGGCTGTAGTTAGATCCCCTTCTCCTGTGAACTTGGGTAAGTTTTTCATATAGTTTTCGGGTAAATCATGGAGAGGTACTAGAAGGACCAAGGGGGCGTATCTAGCGGCTACTTTGGTGAAAACCCTGGGAGGCGGTTGTTGGCCTTGACCTCCTATTCCCCCTGCTCCTCCTTCGGCGACGGCCATGGATAACCTAGGAGAGGAAATCGGTGTGTTATAAAGAGGGTTGGCGAAGATGTATAGCGACTCTCTGGCTTCCCCAGGGTGGAAAGGGGAAAAGTCGGGAAAATTTTTACCAAGGGAGGTGAAAGTTGAAAAAGGAGAAGAAGGTATACGTGGACTCAGCTCCTCCGACTTGCAGGATATGTAAATGGGAGAACCCACCTGTGTCGAATCCGTGTACGTGGAAACTTCTTCAAGGCCTTGAGTGACGGAGGGGTTTAGATTGAGAGTCGATGGGATATCGATAGGGATGAGCTTTAAGGCAGGCGTGTCGCCCCTTGTAACGTAAGAGGTAGTCAGAGAGGTCTCGGTCTTGATCTCGGGTAGGAGTTGCTCGGACTTAATGGTCTCGACTTCGATAACACTGTCCGATATTTTCTTGAGAGAAAGTTCTCGCGAGGGTGAAGGTTCGAAAAAGGTCTTATCTTTAGACTGATTAGACTTGGGTTGATAGGCAACCACATTTTGTTTAAAAAGACCCCTTGGTCTTAGTATTTTTTCAGGGTCAACTGGCACTGTTTGTTTGGCATCTAGGTTTTGTCTGGTGTTCTTTCGAAATGATGCCAACTTACTTAAGAGTGGAGTCGCCAAGTGAATGATGAAGGTTTAGCCTTAATAAGATGTTCGCTCTTTGTTCTCTATCAAAAAACAAAACTTGAAAATGTTGTTTTCTCAGGGGAAAGTGACTACGATTCTCCGTACCCGGCAACGGCGCCAAAAAGATGTTGTTCCAGAGTCTACACTTAAGGATATAAAGTGTAGAGTCTAAGCATCTAAAGTGAGTGAATGAAAAAAGGGGAAGAAACAACTTCGAGGGATGAAGCTATGGCCGATCTCTAAGTTGTCTTTGTCTAGCTTCCAAATATTCTTGAATGTTGATATCTCGTTCGATGGCGGCCCATAAACATTCGAGCTCTCTCCGGGTGATGGCAGTCTTAAGTATGGTATCGAAAAGATTCAAAGCGATGCTGGTTTGATCCGATAGGCAGGGTTCGATGTTGGGCTGTCTTACGACGGGTACAGTCATGGGGAGGGCAGAGCTTTAAAAGAGGGTTGATGTTTTAAAGTGCTTATTTCAATTTTAGATTATACAAGGAAAATTCAATGAAGCCAATCGAAGGGTTTAACAAAATCGAACGTCGTTTTCCGTAACTGAGTTAAAATCTTGAAACCGAGTGTGAAAACATAGAGCTGTCAACAATGTGGGGCATCAATTTCAGAGGAATCCCACGCTGTAGAAGGAGAAGAAAAGAAAGAAATACCTTGATGAAAGCATATAATGTAGAGATCTAAGTAATTCACAGGTCTTGTACCTGCTAGTAGTCGATACAGAGGAAAAGTTGTAAATAACTAGATAACTAGAACCTGATCAACACAATAGAAGTTATACTAAATTGCAGCTAAAACATTCATCAAAGACGTAGATGTAAAAAATGACATGAAGCATGAAATAACAGAGGAAAACACATAACTCAATCTTGACGGAATATGGAGTCTTCAATTCGCTTTGCATTAATCCTGGCTAAAAAGAACTTTCTCTATTACAATCTACCACCAAAAAAAAGCCTCTTCTATCTCTTCCTAAATGTATATTTAAACAAACTTCTAAACATTTAGAATTCTAATCGTTCTGGAAACTTGTCAGTTACAAATGAAAAAATGGAGCATCTCATCTCCTCATCTTTTGTCTTCCCTCGTAAGGGCGGAACACCTTCATTTCTCTTCTCTTCTGGCTCCAGAAATAGAACAGGTTGACATCTGTCATTATTTAGCACCAAAAACCTGCCCCTTCGCCTGCTCGATGCAAACGACACAGCTTTCCATCAACTGGGCTATCAACCTGGAAGGCTATGCTTGGTTGCTTGCCCCAAAGGTGTAACAACTCTTCGCCAGCTGTGGCAACCTTTTCCCTACTTGTTGGTCTTCCGTGATGATAGAGCATAATTGTAAACTTGGTTGTACTAGCCATTTGTCCACTTGGACCATATCAACCTGGCTTATCTGGGATATCTCAACTTGCTCTTTCTCCACGTTTTCTTTGATGTCCAGCATTTGTTTAGCTATATTGATTTTGCCCAGCATCCCGGCACTGCCTTCCTTTTCAAGGTCTAACAAACTTTTATTTATCAAGGCGAACGTTTCCTCACAAGAATTCATCACCTCATTAGCTCTCCCCCTGCTTTCAAATATATTCTGCTCCCAGACCTTCAGCAAGATATTCCCTCTAGTTGGTTCTGCGATGGATAATTTGGAGTTGTCGACCATCTCTATCTTTGTCGTAGCTATAACAGCGTCTTGGAAAGAAACCCGAGCTACCCCAGCTTCTCTTTCTCTCAAAGAAATATTTTCTAACACTTGATCTATCGTCTGAAAGTGGTTTTGAATGGTTCCCACTTTTACAAGCAAGTCTTGTTGAGCCATTAATACCTTCTGTCGGATTTCGACAGCTTGGGATCTGAACATTTTTATGTTTAAAACCTAATTCTCGGCAACATCCAATTTCGATTGTAACTCTATAATTTGCTGCCCCTACTGGCTTACCTGCGTTTGGCTAATTTGCGCTGACTGGCGCACCTGCTCAAGGTCGTATCTAAGTTTCTCGATCTCCTGCAAATCGGCTATTCGGGCTTACTCGAGGCTTTTGCTCACCTCATCCCTGGCATTTGCTTCAGCAGTAGCCACCTTAGCCTCCAACTTATTGATCAAGAGGTTCTTATCTTTCAATTGGGCCTTCAAAGTTCCAACTAAGTACTGATTTTCTCTAGCATAAGCCCCTAGTATTCCTGCTATCTCGTCTGCAAATTCTTCCTCTTTCACGGCCTTTCCATCTGTCATGATGTTAAATTTTTTAGCCACTACGCCCTCTCTTCGATATAATTCTTGCCTCACCACTGCCTTCCTTTTTTTATCAAAGAAAAATTCGTTAGGAGGCAGCTACTCTACAGAAATGGGCATCAGTTCTTCATTGAAAATCCACCCCACATCGAGATTCCCCTTTGTGAACTGTAAGGGTGTGATAATAGCAATCGGACTGTCGATTTCCTTGGATGGTTGCTTCGGGGTAACATCTGTGGCCGGCTTGTTTGACATGAGCGATAGTGAGTCGCCCGACCCTTGCGAGGGTATTTCTATTTGACCTTGGACCTGCTTGCCCGGCGTACCCTTTTCGGGGTTTCCTTCCTGTTGGTAGGGGATTTCGGCTCCTTGCTCTAAGGTTCCAGCCTCCCCTGTTTTCTCTTGGTTCTTCTCCTTGTTAGGACTCGAGTCCTTTGAACCTTTGGCTTCCGTCTGCTGTGTAACCGGAAGCTTTGGGGTTTCACCTTGTAAAATCTGTGGGAGACAACTCCGCCGGTGCTCCTGGAATTTAAAGAAATCGGCCATATCTCCGAGTGGCAGGGCTTGAATCTGACTTAGGACTTCAAAGTAGGACCTCGCACACCAAAATATTTCATCATGAGGGGAATCCTCGTGTTCATATCTCTTCAGGCCACGACTCGCAAGGTGATTGCTCACAACCTTACTAGGGTCATGCTTCTTGAACTCAATATCCACCAGCTTCATTTCTTCTAAAGTCGTAGCCTCGACTTTGGCATGGCCAAAATCTAACAAGGAATATGCACCAATATGAATGGGGAAGGGTGGCCATACCTTTTTTTATACTCCTTTGAGCTCTTTGCTTATTCCGCTGAGCACAGTCTGCCTAGCGATCTCGCGACACAATAGCTTATCTGGAAAGAATAGCGATAGAGCATATGGAGGAACAGAGGTGCCGAAAACCCTGATATATGAAAATTCTACCTCTATATACCAATCTGCCACGCTACTCAGGTTGGTCGTGACGCTATCTGAAATCTTGGGAGGCGGCTGGCCGAAGATGGCGACATGCAATGGCACCATTACCCAGTTGAAGATCTGGTAGATGAATTCTTTGGCTTTATCCTCCCAAAGCTTCGAGTGGTAGACATGAATAGGCTTTGTATTAGATGGAGCCCAGCTCCAATTCATTAGTGGGAAGGGTGTCATGAACCAGATGGCATCCATGATGTAAGCAGACATAAAGAACGAAGTTGCTTTCTTACTTGCCCTCTGTGCTCGATATTCGGTAATTCGATTGGTCAAACTGTCAGACAACAGTTTGGCCCAGTCGAAGGAGAAACCCTCAGCAACTGTATGAATGAGCAGTACCCATGGGAGGAAAAAATGGGTAGTGTCCTCCTTCCCATACAACCTGCAGGCCATCATCGCTATGTACTTGATTGTGGCTCCAAGGAAGAGATTGAATAGATCCTATGAGTATCAGCCCTGAATTTCGCGGGGTGTGAGACCCAATCTTTGATCAGATCGGATAAACTTTTTGCATACTGCTCGCACTCCTTCTTGAAACCTTCTAGAAACTCGGCATTGTGAGTAAGGTTCGATGTGGGTGACAATTTATACATTGCCCGCAAATGTTCTGGCATGAAAGTCCCAATCGTTACCTTCTATTCGTTGATAATCACCCTGGTCGGGATGTTCACATGGTCCAGCGCCCACCTGATCATATCACAATAGGGAAGAAGTTGGGGCCTCGCCACAATTTTGTGCATCTCTGCTTGAGCGACGATTTTGTATTTGGTTGATAAGTCATCCTTCTCGTTGTCGCGAGAATCATCCGAACAGTTTACCGACTCGGATTGCAGAATGTTGGAAACGTATGACCATGTCTTGACAGAATTAATACTTCGAGGCGAGGTATCGGAAACAACGCCTGAACCCTGACCTGAACTCTCGGCAGCTGCCTTGGGCGCTTTTCGTGGAGCCATGATAGAGAAACCTGCAACTGGACCTCCTGTCGAAAAATTGAAAACACAAACAACAGTTATCCTGGTGAAATGGCTCTGAGCGCAAATAGGAATGAAAACTGAAACAATGAAGGAAAAACTCTCTATCTTGGTCATTTAAGCCTCATGGGTGTCCTTGCCAACAGAACGGTCAAATCGCTTTATAGAAAGATTTAGAAGTAAAAACGAGATCTTACTATCCGTCACCTCACTGCAATTCAAATAAATGCCATAAATGCTTGACTATTCGTAACATTGAAAAATGCAGGATCTTTCAAGACTTCATCCGTAAACCTCATGTATTAAAGTTTGTTTAAGGCGCTAATTAATCTGGTTTAGTTCTTTAAATTTGGTGCACTTAGTTGCTAATCCCCTTTTCAACGTTCGCCACATCGGGTGTTTTCGCTCCTAGCCACTGAACCTTAAAAACCCGAAATCGCGATGGTGCGAGTTAATTGATTAAAAGTGATTTGACTTAAGCCTTTTAATTAATCCATGCTTAATTAAAGAAAATCACGACTTCGCGGATCGAGGTTACGAAGGTGCTGCCCTTTGGGGAAACAATCGCCGAGTCGCGAAATCACGATAGTGACTAACTAAGGTTTAAAGTGATTTGTTCTTGATACTAACCTGGGTAATTTTAACACAACTTCGCGACTTTGCCAGTCGGAGGCTTGAGAAATGTTCAACGCGTAACTCCCGAGAGCGAGGGTACGAGGTACTAAGAGATGATAAGCACCACTTAGTCTTTTAGTAATGGTGATTAAAATTAGGAAGGTTTTTGCCATTTCGCACGTCGGGATACTGCGACTTTAGGGGGTAGAAACGTGAAACAAACGAAGTCCCGAAATCCAACCTTTTTGGGCTTAAGTATAACATTTCATGTATTTAGAGAAAGGCAGCTCCAACACATGGCTCAAAGGAAAGATAGTAAAGGACAATACTATGAGGACCCTGTAATTATGCTCAAGGTGTTTTTATGGAACATGTATCTATTGGAAAATTTTGGCAATCCAAAACTTGTCTGTCTTCATGTTCAAGTTGACCTTTACAGCTGTCCTATCCATTTTTCTCATGGATTTGATATCACTAACTATACAGAATTCACTAGAAACAACACTTCTAAAGTATAGGATGCCATAGCTATCTCTTCATCCTTGAGAGTCGAGACCATAGTCAAGATTGGGATCAACCACTACAAAGAGATTAGAATGCAATTGATTATTATTTTCCTAATCATTTCCAGATGCAAGTTCATATACTCTAAACATGAAGAAGGAGATAGCATATATCTTTTGGTGTTCCTATGATTTAATCATGTGTTAAACCCTGAGCCAACGTTGAAGGTGATTGGTTGTTTCAAGGCAATTTCAAGCAAGTATGATTCAACTTAGGGTGAGTAGATTGAAGTCATGAATGATTGTAGATGTGATTCCTCGTTTAAATAGATATGTTGTCGACATTGTCTTGATTGGCCCCAATTTTGCGATTTTTTACATTTCAAATGTGATTTTACTACAGGATTGAAGGTAAAGGGTAGTGGATTTGTTTCCATAACATGTTAGGTGAAGTGGATTAGTGTTTTTGGAAGAATAAATCTGTGTCAAACTTTGAGAATTAAAGGTTTGATTTTAGGGTTGAGTGTGAAAATGATAATCTTCTCTAACTGTATGACTGACCCATTGGATTGAATTGTAGTTTGTTGCAAGAAATGTAACAAGGCCTCTCAGCTTCCAATGCCAGAACTTCCTCAACTTTAAAGAAGATGATGTTTTGTTGATGAGTATGAAAAAGAGGAACAATGGTAACAACAAAAATTGTAATAATAAGTCTGATGGTAAAGATTGGGTGAGATCTCTTCAAAGTTTAGCATGCCCTTGCTCTAGCCCCAACAAAAGTTCCCATGAAGTTGAAGAGGACTTTGAATCTGATGTCACATACAACAACGATGATTATGAAATTGTAAGGATTATTGCTGAGAGGTTCAGGAAAAATAGTGGCAAGAGAAAGGACAGGCACAACAACAAAACAGGGGTTTCTAGGTTGCGTGTAGGTTACTATGTGCTTACTTGAATCATTAATATCCTAGAATTGTGTAAATAGTGATTCTAAATAATTGTTATACTTATCGCCATTTCGGTATAGTCTACATCAAGTGTAATTTTAGAGTCAAGATGTATGCTCCCAATGCTCAAGAAATATCCTACAAAGAACATTTTAGAGATGCCATGAGGAGAAAGGTTGTTTGTATGCCTACTTTGTACTTATATAGTTTCAAAAATAATTCTTTCCATTTCACTTCTATCTTATACGATTTTGGTTATATATTGAAGATCATACAGATTTTATATGTGATGTGAACACTGAATTATATTGCAATATATAGCTATACCTCTATAGTGCAATACTCTCTTGGATGGAGGAAGCTTGACTTCACATTGCCTCTCTCTCGTTTTTTTCCTTTTCAATGCAAGTTTTCATAACACTGCCTCTCCTCAACTTCATGTTACTGTTTTGAGACAGCCATGCCAAAAGGTGGGTTGTAACCTGGTTCTTGCGACAACTCTTCTTCAAACCCACCACTATGTGCGCAAACCATGGTGCCCTTTTTTGCATAGGCAAAAGGTTGGCTCAACCCAACCTTTTGCAAAAGATCATATTTAAACTTCCAAATTTATAAATTCTTTTGGTCATTTGCATTGATGGATTCATAAAATACTATATTGGCTATGTTGTAGCCAACTAACCTCGAGTTCCCATTAGCAATTTATTAGCAAAATTGATGTTTTAACCCACAAACATTTTACAAAGAAAGCAATAAAAGCACCCCAATTCCACTCAAATTTCCTATTCGAGATTCATCGTATCCATATTAAGGAAATATCACTAATGCAGGGTTCAATGTGATCTGCTGTAAACAACATTAGCTCCCCAGAGGGCGAACAATCAAGTCTTCTCAAGTTGGGAACAAGAAGGGTTTAATGATAATTTACTCACCAAATAGGCAAAAAGATTTGCCCCTTTCAGCCTTGAATGTTAAGGCCATCAAGGAGAGAGGGTTGACATACAAGTTACAAGATATGAACATCCAACATACAAAATTCCAAATATTGTAGAGGTATAATTCAATTTCCTTTATAAACCCAAACAATTTTTTATTGTTTTTAAAACCTTTTCCAAGAAATGGATTGCAATGCCACGTTTTTCTGGAGAGAAACCCCAAATGTTCAAAATCAAGGTATTTCTCTCTCTACAAACTATAGCATCACATTAATAGGTGGAAAAAACATAGTGTGAACATTGGTTTTTATATATTCAATTACTACATTCTCAAGTAGTTATGGTTATTGTCATTAATCGATCATAATAGAAATGGAACTTACATCGTCATTGTTGTGGGAAATAGGTTTTTTCTTTTTTGGTCCATGCATGTTTGTTAAATTGTTTTTTATCTATCGGAGGTGAAGTAATAGGTTTTATTGTTCATAACTTCAACTTTGTTGGATCCTTCATTTCAGGAGGTGTTTTGGTGACTATTCTATGTCTGTACCTCCCCACTCCTAAAGCCATGATGAGAACACGGGTGTCTTATTAGCTTGAAGTTATGTTTGCAGTATGATCTTTGACATCTCAAAAAAAAAAACAAAGGTCAATGACGATTTGTTTTGGCTCTTCTTCTATCAATATCATATTTTGCTTGCAGATCCAGTGTCACCCACCACTGAAAATGACAGTCACAAAGTTGTATCTACATATACCTTCAATAATATAGGATGGAAATTCTATAAAAGAAGACACAAAAGATGATGCAAAGAGTGGAGCCAACGAAATTGTGCAATGATAATGTCAATGAATCCAAAGAAAAGGGAGCTAATATCTATTCCTCCAAGGAGGATGAGAATTCAAATGTTGA
>ML779415.1:10016-39520 GCA_009831015.1 Picea engelmannii
AGATGGTTGTATGTGGCAAGATTGGAGGATGTGATGGATGAGGTTGTGAGGTCCTTGATCGTCATCAAATTCGTTCGAGGTCAAATTCGTTTCTAATGGAGTCCAGTAAAACTCTTAATGGCTATTATGAGAGAGAGAGAGAGAGAGAGAGAGGGGAATGCATGACATGAAAAATGGAAAAAATGGCTTAAGTGTTGGTGCGGGAGAGAGAGAGAGAAGAATGCGTGACATGAAAAATGGAAAAAATGACTTAAGTGTTGGTAATGCGGACTTGTGGGTTGCGGGACTACAAACTTGTGATGAGTATGAGCGGTGTTCCTACATCCCATATAATGAAAAAAAATGACTAAGTATGGGATATACAAAAGAGAAAGTATGAGCAAAAGACTTTGAACTTTCTTCGCTGATGGTGATCAACAAGGCCCAATGGATATGATTCAATTTTTTTTAAACCAAGACACATATAAACCCTAATTGAAATCTTGCGAAGAACACAAAATGAACTAGAATTCAAGTGAGAAAAAGGACCCTACATGAGCACCTTTCCATGAACCAAATCCTAAATGCAAGTTCAAAAACCAACAAATGAAAACAAAACATGATTCATAGGACCCTGCACTCTGCCAACTAGTCATTGAAAGCCTCTAGAGCTTGAAACATAAGCACCCCAATCCTAGAAAAACATCCAAAGAATGGAGGAGACTCTTACTTGGGTGTGAATCGAACTAAAATCCCTCTGAAAGATGCTACAAGATCCTTTCCAAATTTGTGGCACAATCCCACCTTACAAATGGGTAACTATAACCCCTAATTCATAAGATTGGACATAGGTAAATGTTTGCATGCAAATGGAATGGGATTGCATCCTTGCCAAACCCTCCACACACATGGTAATTGATGAAATGGTTGTTGCAGCATGTGGATATTGATATGGTCGTGATATGACATAAATTTCTAACCTTGGATAAGTAGGGGATAAAATGATATAATCACCCCCCATTTTTTTCTAAATCGCTTTGATTAAACAAGGAGGCTTTATTTCCACATGAATCTACTTTCGAACCTAGGTCTTGCAAAACTTGATAGTATGAAGCTATGAGTTGGTTACTTACCTCCTTATTTACTTGATTGATGATTAAAGCAAGCTTGTTGTCTTTTGGGTTAATTTTTCTATCATCGACTTGATGATCACACTTGAATCTCCTATAGTTATTAGAGATTTCATGTTGGCTTATATGGAGAGGAAAAGGCCTCGGAGGAGAGAAAAGGCCTTGGCTTGGTTCTTTGTGGTTTGTCCTAGACCCTAGGTTTAGGTCATTTCCATGTTTCCTTCAAGATCATAGATGATCCCCCCCCACACCTAGCACCCTTGGATTTCCTTTGGAAGCACCATCAAATAAAATAATAAATGATCTTTGCTTCAATCACCATAATTGAATTTTCTGCATATCCATTCAAATTTTCCATGGATTATTGTTGTTTTACTTGCATTGGGATAAGCATTAGTTTTGAACAGAAATTGAGAATTGTTGAAGCCATTCTTTTTCATCCTAGTCTAGGGACCGATCTTAAGAATTCCCTTTGTTTCTAGCCAACCATAATTTCCAGCAAAGATACTTTGGGAGCACAGTCCATAGCCTTTTCAGAGTATGTTTGTTTTTTAAAGATCCCCTGTACTTTTTGCTCCACAGTGTGAACATGTCCCTCCATGAGCTTGACCTATATGAGTGGTGGTTGAGATCATCAAATGTGATTAACCATGTCTTTTTAGTGCACTCAAAGAATGTATGATGAGTAGATTCTCAGTAGAAAGACATAGAGCGCACCTTGAGGAACCTTGAATTCCTATTTTTTTTGTAGATTTCCCATCGTCAAAAGTTTTCCATGAACCATGAGCTAGTGATTTTTATTTTATTTTGTGAAGCCCGTCACTATGCTAATTCTAACACCAAATGGGAGATCATTTAGGAAGAGGTTGAGATGTAAGTTGATGCATGTACCTTTCCTTAACTCTATAGTCTAAATCACCCCATCTGTACAATCCCTATTGTTTAAATCTCATGGGGTGCAACCCTTAAGTGCAACTAACAACTTTAGAGCCAATGCACTAAGATTAGGAGGAGGCTCTCCCAATGACCAACCAAGAATATGCCCATTATTCTCTGACCACCTTGAAATATCATATCGAGTTTTTAAGTTCTTACTGTCCATCCATGTCTTCAAGGGTTGCAAATCTATCTTTTTCTCTAAAGGTTGATTTCTCGTAATGTTATATGTCTGTATTTACTATTAACAGTAATCCAAGTTATTTTAGAGCAAATTGTTGGAGCTACAACTTTAAGAAGTTGTCATATATGAAAGCCTTTTTGATTTGTTGACAAGCCATCAATACACCTCTTGCTATTTCTTGTAAATTATTTTTTCCACCATTCAAGTTTGCATGTGATAATCCTCCATAATAGTTTGGCACCAAAAACATGATTCATAAGAGGTGGGTCCATGATCCCCAATCCCCCTCTTCCCTTTGGAGCTCTAGCAATTCTCTAGTTGATCAAATGATTTCTTTTTGGTATTCAATTCCCCCCCTACCACATAAGCTTTATGATCTCTCGGGGGTTTTGTTGTATAATGCCAACTGGAGCTAGCATGGTGGAGCATTGAAAGAGTAGAAGAGTTGTAAGGATTAAATTTATTAATACAATGTCACCTAGAATATTCAACCATTGTGATCCCCATTGATTGAATTTAGATTTATTTTTTTGAATGATGCTTTGTCGAGAATGAGATTATGCATTTCCTAGGGATACTAGCATTCCTAAGTATTTAAATGAAGACCAGTTCTCATGGCATGGGAATTGTAGGATTCGAGAGATAGAAGAAAGAAATTGCGAGCTTATATTCCAACCAAAATCCTAGTTTTTTTTGGTTGTTAGTCTTTCCACCAGAGACACTTATAAAAAGATCCAAAACTTACTTAAATCTACCAACAATTATGGTGGACTCTCCCCACAAAAGGAGGGTATCATCAACAACTTGAGAATGGTTTAGGGTTTTTAAACCCCTAACTAGTTTGAGCTCCAGGAGATCCCTAACAATCCTTTCAACTTTCAATTTTTGACTCAAAGACTTTGCCATAATTATGTATAAAAGAGGAGAGAGAGTCCAACCTTGTCTCAAGCCACACCTCCAATGAAATAAGGATGTGGGTATCCCATTAAATAGGGGGGCAATCCAAGGAATGTCGATACAAGAGGACACCCACTGAATAAAAGCAGAACCAAACCCAAATTTAAACAAAAAATCAAACAAAAAGGAATGTCTTACCCTGTCAAAGGTATTGGCCATGTCAAGTTTGATGGTTGTTCCCTTATCTTTGTTCTCCTTGCTTGAATGTGTGGCTTCTTGGACCAAAACTATGTTATCCACCATCTATCGATTTTTCATGAAGCTATCTTGATTATGGGAGATAATTTTAGGAAAAATAATTTTTAACTTGTTTTCTATGATCTTTGTCAATATCGTATATGAGGAATATAGGGAATATGGTCAAAATATGGAGAAAGATGAGGGATTTGCTTCGTTTGGGATAAGGGTGAGGAAAGAAGAGTTATTATTCCCTCCCAATTTGCATGACTTTTGTAAACATTACAACATTCTTCTTAGGTCTATTTTAATTAAACTTCAGAAAACTCTAAAAAAATGAATAGAGAATCCATCGAGACTTAGGGATTTGTCAGGAGCGAGGCTCCAAATTGCATTTAGTATCTCCAGATAATCTACTGTTTCATAAGGTCAATGTTATTTTCTGCAGTAATGACTGCTGGGATGTATTCTAGCATGAAAACAATAGTTTCAAGTTCAATTCCTTTATGTTCAAAGTATAGAGACTCAAAATGAGACTCGACCACATCCTTTATATCCTAAAAGTAAGAAATTTTGGAATCCAACTTCAAGGATATATCTTTGACATTGTTTTTATTTATTTTTGCTTTGGTTTTCCAATGGAAGAATGTCATATTTCTATCTCCTAGTTTGAACCATAGGCTTTAGGCTTTAGTCGCCATGTTTCCTCTTATGCCCATAGAGCATTATCAAGCTTTCGATGAATTGTGATCTCATACTTTTGAAGGTCGAGAGTGATACCTTCAGTTTCAATTTTTGCTTGAATAACTACTAACTAAGCTTCGAGGAAGCTTCGAGGGATTCTTTCTCACTTGGTAGATAGGAATATGATGCTTTTACCAATTCTTTAAGAGCCCTCTTAACCAATTTTAGTTTCTAGTCCCAAATATAAATTGGAGAGCTCGAGACCCAAATGCTCTATGTAACATCCCCAATTTTAACACCTGTAAATTATAATGTAAACGTGCAACTGTGATTTAGGTTGGTGAGCCAATATTTTTGGGTCAAAGAGCCCATACTGATTAATATGGACGACGATTGAACTATGTATTTTGTACACAATGTCATTAATAAAAATAACAATCACTTGTTGCGATACGAGAGGGACAATAACGACCGGGGGGGGGGCTATGATTCCACAAGAGAGGGGAAAGTCTAAGAGGAGGCCCAAGGGGGAATTATTCATGTGTATTAATCCAAACCCACCTCCTAAAATTATCATTGTGCATAACCCTTCTATTTTTTTCAGTTTGAGTGTTTCCAAAGCCAATCATTAAACACATGTAAGAGGGTTGGTGTGAAAATTCACATCCCATAGTTATGAGAGCATGGGGACTAAGTACAATCAACATTGGGCAATGTGAGAGTCAACATGCATGGGAAAAGGGGAAATTCATTTGGTAAAGGAGGATAGTTTTTACATGTGACTTTTGAGAGAGCAAGGGAGAAGTTGGGTGTTAGGAAAGATCACCAACCATGCTAGCCATGGAGAGACAACTTGTTGGGTTGTGTTTGAAGCTGTAGACAATGTGCCTATAACATGGGTTGTATGTATGTAGGCATGTTTCCTTTGGAGGAAACTGCATAAAGAGCCTCGAGGAGGCTATGTGAACACTCTTAGAACAACTGAGAATTCCCGGAGTCCCCAACTGTGAGATTTCCTAGCCAATTGAGTGCACTGGATCCCATTCCTTGCATTGTGTGGATTGAGGGGAAAAGAGTGCTACTGGATTGGAATTGTTGTTGGAGTAGAACTTGTTTTTTAGGATGTTGAGTGTGTAGACAATGAACAATAAGGCTAGACCTCCTTGTGGACTCATAGCCTCGACTTGAGGGTGGCTTTCTATTGAGAGATAATGAACAACAAGCTCATGATTGGGAGGAACGTCCTTTGTACGCATCCAATTGGTTATTTTATAAACAACTAAGTTTTATTTTATGTTTGTTATGTTAATTTCATTGTGTATATATGTTACTTTGAATGTTGTTGAGTATGTGTAAATAACATGTATTCATGGTTTTGTATATGATGTTAGATGCATGTTAAATTGTGGGCCTATTGCCCCCTTGGTTTATTTTTTTATGTGCGAGGTGTTTGGTTTTATTCTGTTTTTAGCAAATAGGTATTTTACAGTTGGTATTAGAGATGTTTTTTTTTTTGGTAATGGGTGCATTACAAATTGGTATCAGAGCTTCTGGTTCAACATCAAGTCGTATGGGCCAAGGACCAGTGTGAATTGGGTAAATTCGTTGTTTTAGAGATTCAACTATGATAGATATGGGGAAATTCATGAAAATAGAGAGAAATCCCCAATTTTCTAAAAAAATTCAGGTCGAAATTACACTTAGAATGGTTGAGGAGATGATCGATGGCATCGATCTGCAAGTCACAAAGTTAAATTAGGCCTGGAAGATCGAATTCTATGTTTTAATGGTGATTGAGAAGTTAATAAAATAAACGAACCGGATCACATTTGACTTGGCAATCAATGACCGAGATCCACTTTTGGATCGGTCAAAATTCTTAAGTTCACCGAAGAAAATTTATTAATTTTTCAAAAAAATTATAATTTTCGAGATTTTTGAAAAACATTTCGTATAGGTGATGACATGGATCATACCCATGACATGGATTGACGGGATACCCATTAACAACATAATGGTGGTAGAAGGCAAAGGTCATGGAATAGATTTGATGGACCAATGAACGAGATTGCATTCGATTTTGAGATTGACGACCCAGATTCATCCTAGATGCCACCAAAATCTTCTAAGTTTTGGAGTTCAAGGTTTGGATTTTGGTGAAGTCTGAACAAGAGTTAAAGGAAATCATCAATGGCCATTGGAGTTTAGGGTTCAAATTTCGGCAAAGTATGAACAAAATTTAAAGGAAATCATCGATGGTCGATAGCCGATGGATTTCGGATTTCAGTGAAGTTCAAACAAAAGTTAAAGGAAATCACTGACGAAGTTTTGGGGTTCGACAATTTTTTTTAAAATAATGACATTTTCGTGGATTATCGATCATCGATTAAGGACTTTAGAGATTGTTGAAGAAGGGAAAAAGGGAAGAAAAGAAGAGGAGAAAAAGAGAAGAAGAGAAAGGAAGAAAATAAGAGGAAGAGAAGGAAAGAGAGAGAAAGAAAAGAAAGAGAAGAGGAGAAAGGGAAGGAGAAAATGAACAATTTACAAAAAAAAAAGTTTGGAGCCAAAAACTTATTTTGGTCATAACATGAGAATTTCAACTCATAAATCGATGAAATTTTAAGTGTCTGTCCACATTAACAAGGGCTACAAAAATGCAAGTGAGGGACACTTGCTAATTCTGCTTAAATTTCCGAAAAAACATGAATTAATGGCTTTTAAATATCTGGGTCATGCTCAGTATCCGGGGCCCAAAAAATGGTAAGAATTTTAAAGAGAGCTCAAAATCCAGGCACAAAGATACCCATTTTGGATCCTGCCAAAATTCAAAAGGGGTTGGTGTGTGGATACTCAAACATGGCAAAATCCACTATTCCTGGACACGTTTCATGGATTTTTGACATCTTCGAAGGAGGAAAAGGGACCCCAAATTCCCAATCCAAGATTTTTTTTATTTAGTTGACATTTTATCTACTCATCAATCTGGACAACTTTGTCTCGAGACATTTTTACCCAATTTTGCTTTGTTTTGGAGATAACCAGTTTTGGCTAAAATTCCTAAGGCTAGAGAGTGTAAAAACACAGTCGTCAATTCTAGATTTATACAGGATTTGCACGGAGCATCATATTCAAAATTGAATAGTTGTTATGTGTTCACAATCATAAATCCTAATGCACCTAATACAAAAGTTTTTCTGATTCCTTACTAATTTTCTTCTACATGTGACAAAAGTTGGTTTCTGAAAATTATTTGAACTAGTGAAACATGTGCAAAAAGGGTGAAATTATTGACTTCAGTGAGCCATAACTTTTAGCTCCTAAATTAGAACAAGGCATGAGTACAACCATTGCAGAGGTAATCCAAAGGAGAACATGATGGAAGGTTCAGGTTCTCCCAAAAAAAATTTAATTGTTTCATAAAGCTATAGGAAAAAGGGTAATTGGACTCCGTGAACCATGTAATTGCTCAATGTGAAAGTTTTCTAAATAATGTCAATTTTGGAAAACAAAAACATTTCTAGATGATAGAGGTATACGCTAGAGCTGATTGTTGGGTAAGGAAGAGTGGATATGCTCTTGATGATGCATATTTAGAGGTATAGAGACACCTTTGGAGTGTATTACCTTGGGGATAATCAAGGGCCAAGTTTTTGATAACATGGTACTTGTTGATGAAAATGGGAACATTCAAGGATATATTATTATGTCAAGTGCCTATTGACATGAGGATCAAACGAATTAAATAAGGACGGTGTGGGTCTATTGTGGATCATAATTCTAGGGTCCAATGGATAAGGAAGGAGGGCAAATCTTGTAGAGCTAGCTGAGACAATAAAATGCTTGTAGAGAGAAGTGTAGAACTACATAACAAGAAATAAAATGTTGATAAGGGATAAGAAAGAGAAAAGTCAAATTAATATTCAATTGCTACAGAGTCTCAATGACCTGCAAAGTTAAAATCAACAAGGATTCTCACATAAAATATGTAGCCATGACAAGAGCAAGAGTGGAACAAGCCAACACATGATCAATGGAATTAATATGCACAGGTAGATAAGGAAGAATCCATAGTCTGAAAAATGAAAATACAATCATGGTTGCAAAGCTTGTTGTAAAAGAGAACAAATATCCCATGGATAATGGGCAAGTCATAGGGATGGGTAAACCACCTCTAGGGACTAGTCTAGGAGGACTTATAAGAGTTGCAAGACATAAACCAACAACTTCTATCTTGAAGTATTCAAAGCAACAAATCCACTTATACATCAGAGTTCATAGTGAAAGCGAGTTAGGTGCAAATAATTCAATGAGGTTCATTCATTTTAAAGGTGCCAATGGAGAAATAAAGCAATGAATGGTTATTGGATTGTCATACTAATTGTTCGATAACACATATATTCCAACAAAGGATGAACACCTTCAGTAACCACTCACATAACTAGATCAAAGATCAACACACCGATGTTTTCACGTGGTAAAACCCCTACGGAGAAACATCCACGGCCCCAGCCAACGCGACCACTTGGAGCAGTTTATTAATGCAAATAAAAAGATTATAAAGAGATTTTACAAGAGAGTTTCTCACAATCGATCATCGACAAATGACCCTCCTTTCTCTTTAAATAAAGATCATGAACCAATCGGGTGTTAAGCCACGGATCAATGGTCGTTAAGATCGATGAGAGTATGAACCGTTAGATCACTCTATGTCGGGAACATATCATGACCATCGGATTTCCTAACTACAAATGCCTACTAATGCATACTAAAGAAACACACTAGAAAACACACTTTTACCTAACGACACAATAGACCAAGTTGATCTTAACTAACTCCTAAGTGTCTAAATATCCTAACATCCCCCCTTAAGAACAACATGGGATATGATTGAAGGATTTACAATAGTGACACAATAGGAGAAGGAAGGAGGCATCATAGTCTATCCCTCCTTAATGACAACTTCCCGAACTCCTAACATAGATCGAAGTTTGGAAAACTTCGCTTCTGTAAGAGACTTTGTGAAAATGTCTGCAACTTGATCTTCTGTAGGGCAAAAGAGCACTTCAATAACCTGATCATGAATGAGCTTTTTGATGAAGTGCATGTGTAGCTCGATGTATTTTCTATGCTGATGTTGAATTGGGTCTTTGGCGAGCTTGATGGCACTATGATTGTCACACCAAAAGCTAGTCGGATGCTGGTGCTGGAATCCAAACTCCGAAAGGATCTGTCGAAGCCACAGGGCTTCTTGACTTGCATTTACCACTGCTCGGTACTTTTCTTCTGCTGAAGAAAGTGAAATAGCATGTTGTTTCTTACAGGCCCAAGTGATAGGTCATGAACCAAGGCTGAAAACATAACCTGTAGTAGACTTCCGATTATCAGGGTCGCCGGGCCAATCTGAATAAGTGAAACCAACCAATAAAGGATCCCCCCCTGAACTGTAATGTATCCCAAAATGAACTGTACCACAAACATTGCGAAGTATCCTTTTAGCTGCTTTCCAATGGCTTTCATGGGGCGTTTGCATATATCGAGCAACAATACCAACAACAAAGGAAAGATCAGGATGGGTATGAGTCAAGTATAAGAGGTTACCAACTAACTGATGATACAGGGTGGCATCAACTTTAGGAGAAGTACAGGTGGCATAATGCTTGACTCCAAACTGGAAGGGAGAAGGGGTTGGTTTACAATTGTCCATGTGAAAGCGACAAAGAAGGTCTGTTAGTATTCTTATTTTTATATTTTGTTCCTTTGTCTCCATTAGGAGCAAAAGATGTTTGAGTGGGTTTGGGACCCTTATATTGCTTGTTTTTATGGAGAGGATGTTTGTTGGCACAGGGGCAGACCCAGGGTTCAACGCTCAAGATTGCACCAACAAAGCCTTAACTACTGACCCTTTTGGCAACACCTGCGAAGCAGATGAAGTCTCACCCGAGGTAGAGGCAGGGGTTGTTGCATGACTCAGGTGTCTGCAACCTTAGCTGGGACACAGATATGTGATTATCTTGCTTACAATTCACTTAGCATCAGTTATTTCCTAACATACATTCATTAATACACTTCACAAAAAGCACAGAGCACCGCAGTAATTACCCAGATCTAGCACTTAGCAATGATAATCAGGTTATAGTCAATAGATTAAGCACTTAGCATCTTATGTATCATATCTAGCATGCATTCATATCTCATAAGAACAAAGCATCAATAGATCTATCTAAACACATCAGAGCACTTAGCAAGAGAGAGACAAACATATCAGCACAGTACACAGAGTTACTGTGGTTCACCCCCACCCTGGGGCTATGTCCACAAAATTTTCTTTATTTTATTTTGGTCAAGCAGTTACAACACTAAGCTTCCAAGATCCTACCTGCATAAGACAAGATATCTGGGCAACTCGCTAGATCCTCTTTCCCCGAGTAGATCCAAGCACTAAGCCTTCTCACACTCTGGCACTTAGCACTTATTACAACACACACAGAGTACAACACGCACAGAGCTCTTACAGTCACACAAAATTATGATCACATAGATCCAACTTATGCACTAAGCCATCGACTAGACATGGCCCCTTTCTTACATGGCCTAGACCTCTATTTATACATAGAAAAAGGCCTAAACAAGGGCCGACATCCCTTTCCCGTTACAATATTCCCAAAAAACCCAAAAAGGTTCCAAAAAAAGTGGTGAGATCCTGTGATCTCCTCTTTGCTATGCACTCCATCATCGACAGACAGTTGAAGTACCAATCGGTCAACTATGACCAAGTATTCTTCAAAACTTGGTCGAGGGCCAACAAGCCCCCAACACTCACCTGTGACTCGTCCTGAGTCACTCTTCTCTGGGTAACTCTGCCTCGAAGGCCTCGAGCTTCGCTCGAGCTGCTTCGACCTGTTGCTTTGCTACTGCTTCTTGCTCGACAAACTCCTGAATGAGTGCATTACTAACTGGTCCTTCTAAGCGCTGCTCTGTTGTGTTCACGACCTGTTCCAGGTCTGTCCATTGGCTCTCAATATCTAAGAATAGTTGGCATGCCCTATCCTGCAAAGGTTGAAGTTGTTGCGTCACTTCCATGACCTTGCTCTGGATCATATGAATCTGCTGCTGCACGACATGTTGTTCATGGGACCTCTTAATTTTCTCTATGGTCGATAGGGCCTTCAACTGTACCTGTAACTTCTCGGCTTGGTACTTCACCTCCTGGAGCTGTGACTCCAATTTATGCAATTCATGGTTCTCGGATAGGTTCTCATGTATCTGCGCACTTCTACTACTTAATTGCTTACATTCTTCAGTGAGTTCCTTAATCCTTTCTACTGTACTTCGGGCATTCACTTATCGTTGGTCACGTTCTTCTTGTGGAGTACTCGGTATAGCTTGGAGCTCTAGTTCTACTACTCTTTGTTGCAGTTGCTGAATGACTTCAGCAAGCTTCATTACTTGGCGTTCTATGGGTTTTTCTGCCTTCTGTTCTAAGCCAGTCACAGAGCGAAATGATCTGTTGACTGCTTCTTCGCTCTTGATCTGCTTCGCGAGAAGTTGCTCCTTCTCCTTTTGGATCTTTGCGCGTTCTTTATCAAACTTCTCTTAGATGGCCTCCTTCTCTTGCTGTGTAGCTTGGTGCTGCTCTATGATTTCCTCGTGTGCGTTCTTTAGGGCCTAGGTGGCCTACGCTGTTACTTCTTCTACTTTTCGAAGGCGTACTTCGACTAGGTCGACAATCCTGCGAAGTTGAATTGACTCGTCCCCTGCTTCGGGTGTTCCTTCTGGCATAGGTGCAGTGGAGACTACGTGGTTATACTGGAGGGCTCGTTGTACTCCTTGGAGCTCAGCTTCGATTCTGTCGTACATTGTCTATTGCTTGGTCTCCTGCTTTTCTGTAATTTCTTCTATGGCTTCAATCAAAGTTGCAAGGAGAAAGTTGAAGTCATCGGGGTTGAGCGTGGTCTTCATATTGGTCACGGTCGCTTTTGATTTATTCTTAACGAAAGACTTCGAAGGTGACCCTTTTCCTTTCTTTAGAACTTCGACTTCGTCTTCTGGTTGCTGTTCAACTTCTTCTAGGTCTTTGTCGTTACCTTCTTCATCTGGTGTGACAGAAGCTGTCCTTATAGAGCGGCTATCCACATCTTGAACCTCTTCAGTTTTATTCATCTCCTTTGTCTTCTTTGTCTTCTATGTCTTACTGGGCCCAGGTGTGTCCTGCGCAGCTTCTGGGCTGCTGATATCTGAAATATCCGTTGGATCTGCTGCAACGAGGAGGTCCGTTAACTCTTGATCTGTCCATTATGGTGTAGTCTAACGGTCAGGTAATAGGTCATAACTTTCTTTCGAGCCGTTCAGGCCATCAACGGAACGGGTCTATCGTCTTCTAATGGCTATATTACTTCGACATGGCGAAGTGCCATATGTCGCTGTTCTGCTATCCTGACGAAGCTCAAATTCTGCATGTTTTCCTTCTGTGGGGTTTCTTCTGGAACGCTTTGTAATTTCTCCAACTTTGCTTTCTTCTTCATGAGTTTTCTAGCCTTCTTCCCAGTGAGCTTCGTCTCGGTCATCCTTTTTTCATTCCGATTCTTTTCTTCTCTTGGCATGGTACCTTTGTAGTGTTGAGATTCTTTCTTCAAATCCACAAGTATTACTTGTCCAACATATTTTTCAGTCCTCTATGGTTCTTCTAGCATTCTGTCAACTTAGTCATCCAAGTTCCTGGGGTCAAGAACCCTTGATTTGTTCTCCCGTTCTTCAATCAACAGCGCGATCCTTCTAGTCACGAAGTCTCTTAACTCTTGTCTCTATTGTTCTAGGTCCTTTTCTACTTCCTGTTTTCTGGCTTGATCTTTCTCAATCCAAGGTTTACCAAGTAACATAGTAAACGGGACGCTGTCCTCCATGAACTTAACAATCTCAAAATATTCTTCTATCCAAGCTCTATGAGCATTCATAGATATCTGAGTGAGCTTTCCACATAAGTGTACCAGCTTTCCTCTGAATAACCCTATTCCTCCTAATGAAGGGGTCATGTTAGGTCTTCCTATATCTTTCCAGGTTCCTTCTGTCATAATGTTCACTTGTGTTTCTTCATCCAAAACACAGTCAACGTCGAAGTCTCCTATTCTCACTTCGATCTGTTCTTTCTTCTTGAAGTTCTCTGATATCCTAACATGTCGTTGGTCATTCAAGGTATCTCTCATCTGTAGCAATATATTTTCTGATTCTTTCTGGGTTTTTGCTATAATCTTGGTCTCTTGATCTCTTGCTTGCTCTATATTCAACTTTTCAAGCCTAACAATCATTCTAGGGCAATCCAATACTTCATGGTCCATAGCCTTACAACAAAGACAAATGGGTCTTCACCCAAGGCATTCCTTAGCAAGATGTCTACGCCTTCTGCAATTGTAACAAAGAGTTTATCCTCTCTTTCTCTTCAATGATCCCTGACTTTTCATGTACTGTGTGCTAGGATCATAACGATTAGCCTGCAAAAATTTCTTTTTAGGATCCTGCATCCATTGGTTAGTCCCAAAATTCTTTCTATGCATAGGTATAACATATCTATCACTATACTTATCAGATCTATTCATATCAAACTTTCTTTCATCTATTAATGCCCTAGTTTTGAAGCTAGGACAAAATCTATCAAACATACCTAGATCCATGCTTTAGAAACAAAAAATTTCACTTATCTTACTTCTATAGAGCACAAATCTTCCAGATCTAAGACTTTTAACTATTCTTACCTTTATCAAAGAACAGAGCTTACAGATCTTACCTTTTTCTTGCAGATCTAATCTCTTTCTTTGTAGATCTAACTTCTTTTTCTTTAGATCTGATCTCTCTTCTTCAGATCTGACCTTTCTTTCTTGTCACGAAGCTTCACAGGTCAAACAAAATACTACGCACTAGGGCAACAGATCTACGCACAGAGCTTATTTCGCACAAAGCTTCTTCTTCTTCAGTTCCCAACAATCATAGTTCCAGGTTCCGACAACGAAACCATTTGTTGGCACAGGGGAAGACCTAGGGTTCAACGCTCAAGAACGCACCAACAAAGCCCTAACTACCAGCCCTTTCAGCAACACCTGCGAAGCAGATGAAGTCTCACTCAAGGTAGAGGCAGGGGTGGTTGCAGGACTCAAGTGTCTGCAACCTTAGCTGGGACACAAATTTGTGATTATCTTGCTTACAACGCACTTAGCATCAGTTATTTCCTAACATACATTCATTAATACACTTCACAGAAAGCACATAGCACCACAGTAATTACCTAGATCTAGCACTTAACAACGATAATCATGTTATACTCAATAGATTAAGCACTTAACATCTTATGTATCATATCTAGCATGCATTCATATCTCATAAGCACAAAGCATCAATAGATCTATCTAAACATATCAGAGCACTTAGCAAGAGAGAGAGAAACATGTCCACACAATACACAGAGTTGCCGTGGTTCACCCCCATCCCGGGGCTACGCCCACAAAGTCTTCTTTATATTATCTTGGTTAAGCAGTTACAACACTAAGCCTCCAAGATCCTACCCCGCATAGGACAAGAGATCTGTGCAGCTCACTAGATCCTCTTTCCTCGAGTAGATCCAAGCACTAAGCCTTCTCACACTCTGGCACTCAACACTTATTACAACACGCACATAGTACAACACACACAGAGCTCTTACAGTCACACAGACTTTTGATCACATAGATCCAACTTATGCACCAAGCCATCGACTAGATAGGGCCCTTTCTTACATGGCCTAGACCTCTATTTATACATAGAAAAATGCCTAAAGAAGGGCTGACATCCCTTTTCTGTTACAATATTCCCAAAAAACCCAAAAAGGTTCTACAAAAAGTGGTGAGATCCCATGATCTCTGCTTCGCTATGCGCTCCGTCATCGACAGACAATCGAAGTACCAAACGGTCAACTATGACCAAGTATTCCTCAAAACTTGGTCGAGGGCCAACAATGTTGCTTCTTGGGATTCTTGGGTTTATCCTTTTGATGGACAACTAAGGCTTTGTTGGAGGTACCTGTAGTGCTGATCACTCCAAGTTGTACTAGCTTATATTGCTCTCTAATCAAAGAATCACAAAAGCTCTCAAGACTGGGTTTTTGATAAGATGTCCCTATAGCCTCTTGTATGTCATAAAAGGTAGATACAAACACAAAATATGTACTACCTAGCTTAGAGAGAATAAGATAGATGCAACGATCTTCATCTATCTTTATCTTACGTTCTTCACTTAAAGTTCTGAGTGTTTTAAACTTACATAGATAGTCTTCAATGCAAGAAAAATCACTTGGACTCAAAGTTAGCACTTGATTTTCTAACTGCTGTGCTCGAATAATATTGTGTTTACCAAACACAGATTCAATCTTTTCCCAAGCTTCTTTGGGTTTATCAATTGATTGTAGGTGGAACCTTAAATCATGAGAGATGGACATTCCTATTAATCCACGTGATTTGTCATTTCTATTATCCCATTTCGCTTTCTTATCAGCATTAGTGGGTGTTGTTTCCTTTCCCAAGGTAATCCAATACAAGCCTTTACTTCTTAATAAATCCTCCATATGAGATTTCCATTGGAAGTAGTTGGTGCTGGTAAGTAAGAGATTACTTGCAGAAGCCATATTAAATATGCAGATAATACTAATTTAAAAACTGAAACTGATGATCTGAATGGAAATAGCTCGAAAAGTTATGCAGTTTAAAAAAAAAACAGCACTGAAAACAAACTTCGGATGTGAGGGTTATGCCCTTTAAAAAAAAAGGCATAAACGGTAACCAAGAGACCACGTGGTAGTGTAAGTTGCTTTATGAAGTGACCCACTTTTATAAAGAGAAGTGGAGCTCACTTTTACAAAGAAAAGTTGTATGCAAAATAAATAACTCTAAAATAAAATATTAAAGCTACTTATAGTGATTCACTTTTATATTTGAAGTGAAATACAATTTACAATTTTAGCATAAACTTTTTCAAAAAAAGTAACAAAAGAGAGACTTGAACTCAAGACCTCTTACTTAATAAGGCAAATTTTAACCAAATGGTCTAGCAAAACAGATTGTAATGTTTAGAAGGAGGATTGGGGGTGTTGTTGTGGAAGACGTCCTTGGAGAACGTGCTAAAAAAAACTCTTTTCATACAATAAAAAAATTTCGCTTCTCGATGACAACAAGGGTTAGATCTCGGTTAGCTTACCCAGAAGATGCACATTTTCCTATCTGTTTCTGATTTGCCGAGATCGCACAGGGCGCGGGGCAAAGAGAATACGCAGATCTAAAAGAGCAACAACCCATAAATAAAAAATACAAAACCAAAATACTTCTCTGCAAATTTTTTGAAAAAATGCGTATTCAAACTTTATACCTCCGGATCTGACTGTAATGGTCGTATCTTGGGAAAACAGAAACCTTTTCGAGTGAAACGAAAAGTGTTCCTGAATGAAACGAGTGCTCCGGATGCAATGGAACAGTCCTCTCATCCCAGAAATGTATGAAAATGACAAAAAATGGAAATGATGCAACTCGACTTCATGATCTCGATCTACAATAAGAGCGAGCTTCAATCAGGTTCTGATACCATGTTCGACAACACAGGTATTCCAATAGAGGACGAACACCTTCAGTAACCACTCACATAACTAGATCAAAGATCAACACACCGATGTTTTCACATGGTAAAACCCCTATGGGGAAACATCCACGACCCCAACCAACGCGACCACTTGGAACAGTTTATTAATGCAAAGAAAAAGATTACAGAGAGATTTTACAAGAGAGTTTCTCACAATCGATCATCGACAAATGACCCTCCATGATCTTTAAATAGAGATCATGGACCAATCGGGTGTTAAGCCATGGATCAATGGCCGTTAAGATCGAGGAGAGTATGAATCGTCGGATCACTCTATGTCGGGAACATATTGTGACCGTCGGATCACTCTATGTCGGGAACATATCGCGACCGTCGGATTTCCTAACTACAAATGCATACAAATGCATAGTAAAGCAACACACTAGAAAACACACTTTTACCTAATGACACAATAGACCAAGTAGATCTTAACTAACTTCTAAGTGTCTAAATATCCTAACACTAATATTCAACTAAAATAAGGCTTGTACAACATCAAGAATACTGAAAGTTTCAACCAAAATAAAGTTGGTGCATGATTTCCTAAGTGGAAGCAGTGGTCAACATGACATGTTGGATATAATTGCAAAAAGACCAAGTTGGACTTGGCTAAAAGGTGCTAAGAAAGAAGAAACAATACACAAAGGAGCATAATAAATACACACAAAACAAACATATATGATCAAACTAAATAAATAAATATGCATTAGAGAGCATACTAGAAGTGTTGTAGAATACATATAGGAAAGATATGATGCATGTGCACTAGTAGGCATGTTGATAATGTATGCTTGGTGCATATAGACATGCATTAGTGCATGTGAGGATGTCTGGACATGCACATGGCATGCTCGTGGACTCAATGTGGTTTGTAGTTATATATGAAATAATGAATATCTGAATGTCGCTAGTGATGGATTATGTGTCCAGGAAAAATGTTTATAGCATGATTGAAAGTTATAGTGATGTCGTTGCATATGATAGTTGTAACATCCCCAGTTTTAATCCCCGCAAATTATAATTTAACTGTATAAATGTGAATTAGGTTGGTGAGGTGATGTGTTGGGGAAAATAGATTGCATTGATTTAATGTGGCCAGGGGCCGAATTGCATATTATGAACATTGAAGTAATTAATAAAAATAGTAATTGCTGGTTGTGATACGAGAAGAATGAAAACAATGGGGGGCTATGATTCCACAAGAGAGAGGGGTTTAAGGGGGAATTACTCATGGATATTAATCCAACCCACATTCCTAAGTTTATTATCATTATGTATAACCTTCTATTTGTTGTTGAGTGTTCTGAAAACCAATCATTTAACACATATAACAGGGAGGGTGTGAGGAGTCACATCCCATAGTTATTAGAGAGCATGGGAATGAGTACAATCAGCTTGAGGAAGAGTGTAAGTCAAGTCAAGCAAGAAAATAAAGAGAGAAAATCCGTATGGCCAAGGGGGCAGTTTTTGAACATTCATGTTTTTTACGTGGAGAGTAATTTTTATTGTATATTTTGGGCAGCAAGAGAAGAGTTGAGTGTTGGGGAAGAGGACTAGCTATGTTGTGCTTGAAGGAAACCATGCTATGGTTATGCTGGAAAAAAGGCCTGTGTTCTCGCAAAACAGGATGTAAGCATGTAATGTGTTTTCCCGTTGAAGAAATGTATCAAGAGCCTTGTGAAGGCTACTGTGAGAACTCCTAAAGTGTCTAAGAGTTCATAGAGTCCCCAATTGAGAGATTCTTGGCCAACAAAGTGCACTGGAAGCCATGATAAATGAATGGTATAGCCTGAGGGACTGTGAGTAGTGAAGGGGGTGCATTCCTTGGGTAGTGCAGGTTGCGGGGAAGAGAGAGAGAGAGTTGGAGGATTGGAACTATTGTAGGAGTAGAACCTGGGTTCTGGGATGTTGTGTGTGGAGAGTGGACAACCAGTGGATCATATCTCTTTATGGAGAGTGGAAAACTAGTGGATCAGATTGAGGACTGAGGTCTATTTTCGACTGTTTTGAAGTTGAAGAAGATCGATGATCTGGATTTGTTTTCGACCATTTGGAAGTTGGAGATGATCAATGGTTAAGATTTTCTCTCGGAGCTTGGAAAATAAAGCAAATCGATGGTTGGGTCAACCGATTTAATAAAGTGTTCGATCGAGCAAGATAAAGTGTTAACTGCTGATGGAAGATGTTCGGGTGTCAACTAGTTTAGGGAGGTGTCGGTTCATCTGAGAGAAACAACCAATGGCTGATGAATAAAAGAGGGTGACAATGTGTCATGCCACATCTACATCCACGTGTCATGCCATGTCATCCAATTTGACATGTTACGATGACATGTCATGTCGTGTCATCATCTATGTGTCATGGCATGTCAGCCAAGAAATGGTCAATGACTGATAGTTGGGTCGGTCGAATTTGTGAGGAGTTTCATTCGCCAATGAAAATCACTGATGACCGATGGTCAAGGGTTGGGTCGACTGATTTAGTGGTGTATTGCAAATGGTTGTCAAGAAGAAGGGCTGATGGTTGAGGGTTAGCTCAAATTTTTTGGTAAAGTGTTGCGCATGTCCAAAGGAAAGTGTTGATCACAAATCACATTCATATCGACGGTTGAAATCTCACCCGATTTGAGATCGATGACTCAGATTTAAAGGCTGTTATAGTAGTAAAATAGTCAGTTTTTCTATGAAAATCTATAGTTTTTGAAGGTCGCAATGTTGCAGGGCATTTTTGAGGGCCTAAACAACGTTTTCATGAGTTCTAATTTTCAAGGCTATAAGTTCCATAGGAACCACATAGAGTCCCTTTAGATTAAATAAAATATCTTAGAGAGAGCTTTCCAATGAGCTAATATGTTCGCAAAATGGAGCTCGTATGAGAAAGTTATAACTGAAACGATTAAGGTAAAATTTTGGTACCAATTTACTTCCGAAGGGCATAACTCCTAGCTCAAAAGTCCATTTGAGGCACATGAGTAGTCTATGGAAATATTATGAACCATAGAAGATAGCCATGGAGCCATATTTGGAACTTGGTTAAGTAAAAATCTGCAGGAAAAAGAAGAAGACACATGTAGAATGCAGGGCTAATAATGTAAAACAACACAAACTTATGTGGGTCGTAACTAACAGTCAGGAGCCCCATTAAGGGTGAAATTGTAACATATCATTTAGAAGGTAGTAATAGACATACCCAATTGAGATTCTATCAAAATCCCAAAGGAATTGGTATAGGGATGCATGAACAAGGATAAAATTGCTAAGCCAGAAGAAAGTGCAAAGGGGAAAATTTGTCATTTCTAGTTTGAAGAAAGTGCAAAGGGGAAAATATTTCAGAATATTGAAATGCCAATTATTGAGAATGGTATTTCAAGACTAGTTTGGTCAAGGAGATTGGGAGTGGTTAATTAAATTGCAGTGTTAATATTCAGCTGGAGTAGTGCAGGTTACAACGCTATGGATATTGAGAATTTTAGACAATGTTGGGGAAAGATTCTCTACATAAAGGAAGCCATTGTGAGAAGCTTTAGAGAAGGGAGAATGGTGCACAATTGAGCAGAGTGGTAGTGCATAGGGTAGCGAGGTCCTACAAGAATTCAAGGAGAATCATCTACAACAACAAAATAAATAACTAAAGTTGAAACAAATATGCATTGGAGCGCATGATAGAAATGATGCATGATGCATACAACAAAGATATAATGCATGTACATGAAATAAGCATGGTGAGATTAATGCTTGGTGCATATTGATGTGCATGTGGGCATGTGCACATGTTGATGATGCTATTAAAAGCCATCCATACGAAGAAAAATGAGGATGGCAAGAGTGTTGACTAATAGAATTAGTGAAGGGAGCTGGAGAGCTTCTACAAAATGTCAAAGGATCATGTAACATAAAGTAATTGATAATGGCCATGTATGTATGCATTTGGCTTCTTGTGTTGCATAAAATGATGAAGGGAATCGAGGTAAAAATTCAACCAGTTAAATTTCAAATATTTAAAATTGACGTAAAGGCAGAAGGCCTTGAAGGTGAATATTTATTGATGCTTGAATGCATTTATACAAGAAATTTACTTGCATATTATGTTATATTGGTTATGAGATCATAATCAAGTCAAGTTAGTAGACATTACTCATGTTGTATCAATGAATTCCATTAGAGATGGACATGTGTGAGGCCATGTTGAGGTTGGAAATGGAAAGGCTACAACGCCATACAAGTGCATAATGGCATTCCCCCTGTATAACCGATGTTCGAACTGCAACCTCTTTGTCGACATAGGAGAGTAATGAGAGAATTATATTCTTAGTGTTGTGTATGGGTCGAAAAGGAAGGTATCCAAATGATCAGACAAGTAAATGGGGAAGAGTTTGAATACTGTGTTGAGATTTTGGCTGGATTTTTCCAACTCACATGGTGGAATACATAACATGGATGTATGGTATTCCAAAGTCAATGTAAGGATGCATTGTGTAGATGTGACCATGGGTATTGGCACATTGGTTTTATTTATTGGTAAAATTTGATTGCATTGTGAAAAGCTTTGTATGCTAGATAATGCATGTGCAAGGAATGATGGTTTCATTCCATTTAATATGAACAATAGTTGGAAGTGATTGAATTCTAGAGTAATATAATTTTGAAATTACTCCATGGATTGAATGCAAATGTTGCAATGAAATGATATTATGCATGAGATACTAATAACATTATCTACAAGAAAGTTGAGGAAATTACAGGTAGAGTGGTCTTGGATATGGCAATGATGTAATCCCATAAGGAATACTGATATCTACAATTGCAAGAGCCAAACATAATGAGTAGAAATCTCATGCGTGGGAATATTTATTTTCCTGTATAAATAGAATTGAGAAATTAATAATTGAAAATTGTTATGATATGCTAACAATTTGTTTGGATGCATGGAAATTGAGGAAATTGCAGGGGAAATGGTCTTGGATATGGTAGGGATGTAAGCCCATAAGGAAGACTGATATCTAGTAGTGCAAGAGATAAACAATTATGAGTGGAAAAATCATGTTTGGGAAATTATGTCTATTGTTTAAACAAATTTGAAATTTTATAATCGAAAATTGTATGATGATGTCTCATATTGAATATATGCATATGATGCAGATGGGATGATTGCCACAGGTCATAAGTTGCTAATGGAAGTCTAGCAACAAGATGGGATTCGTTTGCATAATAACACCTTGGAAAATGATGGATCACCTGAGGAACTGTATAAGAGTGAAAGGGATGCCTGAGCCTCGAGGGTGAGTACAATAAGAAGAAGCAAGCTGTCAGGCTTGCATAAGAACTAGGTTGTCAAGCTTGAAGACTGAAATTCTCTGTGGGAGTTGCATTGTCGGAGAACCAGGTTGTCAGGTATAAAGAGTGAACTCGTATGCGAGTTTCACTGGAACAACAAGGTTGTTGATGTTTTGTTTCGTAGTGGTTTTCCTAGCAACGACTTTCCCTTGAGATCCTAGTAGTGAGATTCCCAATGACTTATGTCAGAGAGACCCCGATAAACGAATGGTGCATCTCGATGGACTAAGAATAGTGAAGGGGGTGCATTCCTTGGATCAATCCTGATAAATGAATGGGATGCTTGATGGACCGTGTCTAGTGAAGGGGTAAATTCCTTGGGTTGGGCAGGTCAAGAGGAAGAGATCCGATGGAAATCAGGATAGCTATAAGAGAATGTAGTGGTTTATGTGTATTTTTTGGGTTGGAGGGTCATTGTATCTATATGTTTTTGGAAAGGGTTCCTCTGTATCTATATGTTTTGGGAAAGGGTGCCTCTATATATGTTTTGGGGGCCAAATCCCCTATAAATTATGATTTTGGGGGCCAAATCACCTATGTATTATGATTTTGGGGGCCAAATCACCTATGTATTATGATTTTGGGGGCCAAACTGCATATGTATTATGATTTTTAGGGGCTGGAGCACCTATGTATTTGTGGTTTTGGGGCCATAGTGCCTATGTATTTATATTTAGGCTAGAATGCTTGTATGACATTAGGCGGGAGATCCTATATGTTGATTAAAGGTCAGAGAGCCTAACATCGTAATTGTATGTACACTGTAGGGTGTTGTGCACTGAAGACAATGAAAATAGGGGGGAGGGGAATGTAACATTCCCAGTTTTAATCCCCATAAATTATAATGTAATTGAAATGTGAATTAGGCTGGTGGGTTGATGTGTTTGGGGAAAAGAGCATGTATTGATTTAATGAGGCCAGGGGTCGGATTGCATATTATGAACATTGAAGTAATTAATAAAAATAGTAATCACTGGTTGCGATACAAGAGGAATGAAAATGATGGGAATCTATGATTCTACAAGAGACTAGGGTCCAATGGGAAATTACTCATGGGTATTAATCCAACCCACATTCCTGAAATTATTATCATTATGTATAACCTTATATTTGTTGTTGAGTGTTCCCAAATCCAATCATTTAACTCATGTAAGAGGGTGGGTATGAGGAGTCACATCCCATAGTTATTGGAGAGCATGGGAATGAGTACAATCAACTTGGGGAAGAGTGTAAGTCAAGTCAAGTAAGTAAACACAAAGAGGAAATTCGTATGGCCAAGGGGGCATTTTTTGAACATTCATGTTTTTTGCATGGAGAGTAGTTTTTACTTGCAGATTCTGGGCAGCAAAAGAAGAGTTGAGTGTCGAGGAAGAGCACCATCCATGATGTGCTTGAAGGAAACCATTATTGGGTTGTGGTTATGCTAGAAAAGAGGCTCGTGTGCCTGCAAAATGGGTTGTAAGCATGAAATGTGTTTTCCTGTTGAGGAAATGTCTCAAGAGCCTTGTGAATGTTGTTGCGATAACTCCTAAAGTGATTGAGAGTTCATAGAGTCCCCAACTGAGAGATTTATGACCAACCAAGTGCATTATAATCCCTAATAAATGAATGGTACAACCTAAGGGATTGTGAGAAATGAAAAGGGTAGATTCCTTGGGTAGTGCAGGTTGTGGAGAAGAGAGAGAGTTGTAGGATTGGAACTGTTGTGGGAGTAGAACCTGGGTTTTGGGGTTGCTATGTGTGGAGAGTGGACAACTAGTGGGCCGGATCTCCTTGTGGACTCATAGCATCAACTCAGGGGTGGCCAATTGTTGAGATTTGGAACAATAAATCCTATTGATGGGAGGTTCATCCTTCGTATGCAACCATTTGAATTGCATTTATGAAAATATAAGTGTTTATGTTGTGTTATTTATGATTATTCCGTTGTGTAAATGTTTTATATGAATGTTGGGTATTATGTTGTTGCCTGGACAGTTGCATTCATGGTTTTATTTATGTTGTTAGATGAATTTATAATATGATATCAACCAAATGGTTAAATATGTATGTGATCCATGGTTGGTAAGCTACAAGAAACTTATTAAGTAGAAAAGCTTAATTTTAATGTGTTTTCTGCACATAATGTCCCTCAATTGGGTTGGGGGTACATTACAATAGCCATCCATATGAAGACAAAATGAAAATGATAAACTATTGATCAAGAGGTTGGTGAAGAGATCCTACGAGCTATTACAAAATACTAATGAATCAAGTAGCATCACAAAAATTGATAGGAGCCATGCATGTATGAATTTGATTGATTATGATGCTTAATTATTGAAGGGAATTGAGGTAAGAATTTCAATAGTTGAGTTTTAATATTTAGTAAATGTGCCTCTCATATACAATTGTGGTTTAAAGCGTGAAGGCCACTATATGAGATGTAATTGTGTATTATGTTATGTTGGTTATGGGGTCATAACTAGGTCAAGTCAGAAGACATACTCCTATTATAGAAATTAATTCCAATAGAGTTATCCATGTGTGAGGCCATGTTGTGGCTAGATAGGGAAGGGCTATAATGCCATGCAAGTGCTTAATGGTCTTCCCCTGTATAATCGATGTTTGGACTGCAACCTCCTTGTCGACATTGAATACCACTAAAGGATTGTATTCCTAGTGTTGTGTATGAGTCAAAGAGGAAGGTATCCAAATGATCGAACATGTAAATGGGAAGAGTTTGGATGATGTTGTAATATACCAGATATAAAAATATGCAGAACATAAATAAAATGCTAGATATGGCAGAATAACAACAATATAACCATAATAATCACCACAATAACACTGAAATGATATAAGAATAACAATAGAAATAACACTTTGATTCTGAGAGCAATGTTCACGGGCCTATTTGAGGGGGCAACCTCCAGTCGAGCAGAGCTCTATTACAATAATCTCCAAGCTAGGGTTCTCATACCCTCAACTCCTATTTATACTAAATATGTCTATCAAAAGAAGCATCTAGAGGAAGATCCTTCTAGAAGCAAAAGCTTCTATTAGGTCTTCTTACATTTGACTTATTCTATTTTATTGCAAGACCTTATTAATATTGACCTTTATTACATCCGAATATATTGTTCTACCTATGTGCGGGTTAGGACCCTAACATGTCCTCCCCCTTAAAAACAACCTTGTCCTCAAGGCTTGAGATGTGGAAATTGCTGCAGAATGGTAGCTGGTTCCCAAGTGGCATCTGTTGGAGTTGTATCTTTCCACTGGATTAACACTTCCTTGATGGTTCTCTTATGCAGGCGACGCTCACGCTGGTCCAAAACTACTTGTGGCTATAGCCAAATGGATCCTTCTTCGGCTAACTCGGGAAGGTTGGTTTGAATTTGGCACTTAGTTCCGATCACCTTCTTTAAGCAGGAAACATGAAAAACATGATGTAGCTTTGAATGACTGGGCAAAGCTAACTAATAGGCCACCTGTCCCACATGCTTGAGAACTGTATAAGGACCATAAAATTTGGGCGCTAGCTTTTGACAATGCTCGGCCTTGAGGGAATTCTGCTTGTAAGGTTGCAGTCGAAGAAATACATGATCCCCTTCTTCAAATTGACGTTCAGAGTGACCTTGATCTGCTTGTTGCTTCATGTGATTCTGTGCCATGACCGAATTCTCTTTGAGGGTACGGAGAATAGCCTCTCAAACTGTAAGTGTTTGGTCAACCGCCTGGACCTTCGAGACACCAGGTAAGTATGAGAGAACTGAAGGGGGCTTCTGTCCATATACTGCTTCAAAAGGAGTCATGTGTGTAACTGTATGGTATGAAGTGTTGTACCACCATTCAACTAGGGGTAACCGTTGAGCCCACTGATTTTGCTTTTTCGAGGCAAAACACCTCAAATATGTTTCCAAACACTTGTTGACAACTTCTGTTTGACCATCAGTCTGGGAATGATAAGCTATACTGAGATGCAATTGGGTGCCTTGTAGCTTGAACAGTTCTTTCCAAAAATTGCTTGTGAAAGTTGGGTCATGATCCGAAACAATAGAGTGTGGCATGCCATGAAGCTTGAAGACCTGATCCATGAAAATTTGAGCCACCGTGGATGCTATAAACGGGTGTTGAAGAGCGCAGAAATGAGCATACTTAGAAAGGCAATCAACATTCACCATGATGACTGATTTATTTCCCGATTTGTGTAAGCCTGTAATAAAATCCATAGAGATGTCCTTCCAAATAGCAGGTGGAATCGGGAGCGGTTGTAATGTGCCCAGATATTTGACTATTTCTCCCTTCTTGCGTTGACACACATCACATTTGACGAAAAAAGTACAAATGTCCTATTTCATACCATCCCAGAAAAATGAACGTTTGACCCTGTCACAGGTTTTGGTGAACCCGGAGTGCCCCACTGTCGGTGTAGCATGAAGCTCAAAAAGTACCATGGATTTAAGCTTTGATTGTTTACTTAAATACAAATGACCTTTGTATTAAATCTCATCATGGAGCCAAGAGTACCCTGGGGGAGCTGGAGCACTGGACTGCAATTGTTGGATTAGCTGTGAACTTTTGGGATCTTGTAGCCATTCCCAACGAACGGCTTGGAGCCAATCTGGTACAATGAAGGAAAGAGAAAAAATGGATCCTTCATCTTCATATTTGCGGGAAAGTGCATCCGCAACCACATTTTCTTTGCCTTTCTTGTAAATGATCTCATAATCATAGCCAAATAGCTTAGTCACCCATTTTTGTTGCTCTGGGGAGGAAATGCGTTGTTCCAGAAAATACTTGAGGCTTTGATGGTCTATCTTAATTTGGAAGCATTGCCCCAATAGATAAGGGTGCCACAAATCAATGAAATGTAGAATAACCAACATTTCCTTTTCATAGATAGATTTGCCCAGATTTCTCTCAGATAGTTGCTTGTTGGTAAAGGCCAAAGGCCGACCCTCTTGCATAAGGACAACACCAATTCCTTTCCCTGAAGCATCACATTCCAAGACAAAGGTCTTTGTGAAATCAGGAAGGGCCAGGACTATAGTGGTGCACATGGCCATCTTCAAGGTTTGAAAAACTTGAGCAACAACTGGAGTCCAAGTGAAAGAGTTATTTTTTAGGAGAGCAGTGAGAGGTGCCGCAATCTTTCCATAATTCTTAACAAACTTGCGATAATAACCTGTTAAGCCCAGAAATCCACGCAAGCTTTTGAGATTCTTTGGGTGAGGCCAGTATTGCATAGCTTCAATCTTTTTAGGATCCACTCTGATGCCGTCCTTGCCAACCAGATGACCCAAGTACTCTACTTTTGAGGCGCCAAAAGCACATTTAGACTGTTTCAAGAAAAGTTGGTGTTGAGAGAGTAGATGGAGAACTCGATCCACATGAGCAAGATGTTTTGTCCAGGTCTTGCTATAGATGAGGATATCATCAAAGAAAACTAAGACAAAATGACGGAGAAAAGGATGAAAGATATGATTCATGAGGCTTTGGAAGGTGGAGGGGGCATTACACAAGCCAAAGGGCATGACCAAAAACTCATAGTGGCCCTCATGAGTTCTAAAGGCAGTCTTGGGAATGTCTACCTCTTTCATACGTATCTGGTGGTAGCTCGAATGGAGATCAAGTTTAGTAAAGAATTGGGCGCCACTCAGTTCATCCATGAGGTCATCAATGACATAAATGAAAAATTTGTCTTTAATGGTAAGTTTGTTGAGGGCACGAAAGTCAGGACACATTCACCAAGAACCTTCTTTCTTCAGGACCATGACCACAGAAGAAGAGTAGGGGCTCATACTAGGGCGGATAACGCCTGCATTAAGGAGTTCTTGGACCATTTTCTTAATTTCATTTTTTTGGGAAAAGGGGTGACAATATGGACGAATATTGGGAGGAAGGCTTCCAGGTACAAGGGGAATGGAATGATCATGAACACCACGTGAAGGAGGGAGTCCCTAGGGAGTGGAAAAGACCACTTGATGTTTAGACATGATGGCTTGGAGGTCTTGCGGCACTGAGGGTGTTTCTATTGCTTGTATGGCATGGAGTTGGGCAATAACACCAGAATGAACCTTTTTGAGAAGCTTTTCCATGTGATGGGAACTAATGATCTCAGGTGAACTAGCGGTGATGCCTTGGAACTTATATTGGTGGCCCTCCTGGTCAAATTGCATGGTTAATTCCTTAAAATCTATGAGAATGGGACCCAAAGTCCTTAGCCAGTCTGCACCCAACACAATGTCACAACTGCCTATGTTAATAGAAAACATATGAGATTTAAGGTGGTAGTCACCAATTTGGAGACACACATTTTCACAACGCCCTCCACATTTCATGGAGCCACCATTGTCAATCATGATTTGGAAATTATTGATGACATAGATGTAATAATGAGTTTCTTGGGAAATGCGGCGATGAATAAAATTATGGGTGCTTCCACTATCAACCAAAATGATGACCTTCCAATGCTTGATGTAACCGATTAGCTTGAGGGTTTGAGAAGCAGAGAAGCCAATGAGAGCATTGAGGGAAATGACCGGTTCTACTTCCGGAGGGTCTAAGGGAGGGGTTATGTCGGGGGTTTCATGTGACTCATACACAAGGGGAGTTTCAATATCCTCTTCCGAAATATCCTCGGAGATGGCCATAAAATATTTTGTTCCTTACACTTGTGGCCCGGGAAATATTTGTCATCACAATTATAACAAAGGCCTTTGAGTTGGCGTTCAACCATTTCAGCCTTGGTCAATTTTTGGATCTTTAGTGGAGCGGAGGGAGTAGTGGGATTTACTGGTTTAGGGCGAGGGATAAAGGAGGGTTTAGGGTTTTGAGAAGAGACAACCTGTTGTGCTTCTTTATCTCTTTTAGTAGCCTCCACCCAACTCCAAGGCCGAGCCATGAGGACATGGGCCCAAATCTCATCCTTGAGGCCACTGATAAAACATTCTTGGAAAAAGGCACCAAACATGCCCTCTGTTCGAAAATCCAGGCGTTGAAAGGCAACTATAAAGTCTTCCACTGTTCCTGATTGTTTCAACTTACTCAAACAACCCAAATGGTTGGTGTCAGTGTCAAAGCATTCATAAATCTCTGCCACAAAGTGTGTCCAAGCAATATACCCTTGACGAGAAGATTTTCTCCATTTCCACCATTGCCAACGTTCTTGATGTAGATGGAGAACACCATATCGGAGTTTGGCCAAGTCAGCTGTAATGCCGTATAAAGATAAATAATGTTCCATTTGGGTTACCCAACCAGTGCGGTCTGAGCCATCAAATTTGGTCACATCCACTCGCAGAAGGCGTAGGTCACGTTGAAAGTGATGGTTCTGAAGGTTATGGGAATGAGAGGAATGTTCACCTTCAGTATGTGGAGGTGAGGAAGAGGAAGGGTTATCTTTAGGGATATGCAGTTTGGTGCAGAGTGTCGAAAAGACAGATTCAAGCTGGGTGGTGAGGTCTTATTTGATTTCTTCCATTGAGGACT
>ML779415.1:40605-72541 GCA_009831015.1 Picea engelmannii
TAACACTTTGATTATGAGAGCAATGTTCACGACTCTCTTCGAGGGGGCAACCTCCAGTCGAGCAGAGCTCTATTACAATAATCTCCAAGCTAGGGTTCTCATACCCTCGACTCCTATTTGTACTAAATATGTCTATCAAAAGAAACATCTAGAGGAAGATCCTTCTAGAAGTGGAAGCTTCTATTAGGTCTTCTTACATTCGACTTATTCTGTTTTATTGCAAGGCCTTATTAATATTGACTTTTATTACATCCGAATATATTGTTCTACCTATGTGCGGGTTAGGACCCTAAGAGATGTGTTAAGTCGTTGGCTAGACCTTCCAACTCACCATGGTGCAATACATCACATAGACATGTGGTGTTCCAAAGTCAATGCAAGGATGCATTATGTAGATGTGACCATGGGCATGGACACATTGGTTTATTTATTGGTAAAGTTTGATTGCATTTTGAAAAACTTGGTGTGCTAGACAATGCATGGGCAAGGGATGATAGTTTCATTCCATTTAATATGAATAATAGTTAGAATTGATTGAATTGTTGGTGAGATACAATTCTAAGATCATTTCGTGAGATGTTGTAAATGTGCATGAGATACTAAGAATCGATTTGGTTGAATGAAAGTTGAGAAAATTACAGGAAGAATAGTCTTGGATATGGCAATAGTGCAAGCCCATAAGGAAGATCGATGCTTGCTGCTGCAAGAGCCAAACATTATGAGAGGGAATCTCATGCTTGGGAAATTTGATTTCTTACACTAAACATATTTGAAAATTAATAAGTGAAATTACTATGATGATATCTCATGATGATTGTATGTGTGTGCTATATATGAGATAATGGATTTTGAAGATGAATAACTTGGGAAGAAGGCTATTGTTAGGACATTGGAGCCCTATGATTGTCACAGGTTATAGACTGTTAATGGAATTCTAGTAGTAAGTTGGCACTCTCCTTACATGAGAACACCTTGGTAAATGATGGATCACTTGGTGGACTGTGTAGCAAAGGAGGGGATACATGAGTTTGGAGGGTGAGTGTAGCAACGAAGAGGCAACCCAAGAATGTGTATGACATGATGATTGGAATCATGAGGGTGTGTCAGAAAGGATAGTGAATTGAATTCTTTCCCATGGAAGCTTTGTGAAATGGTGAAAATAGTCATATAGATAAGTATTGCTTTATGGTTGCAAACTTATTATTGAATACATGTTATATTAGGGAGTTGAGAGCTCCCGTGAATAAGATAAATGTTATATGAAAATGGCTATAACTTGTATATCTCTTGATGGGTTGTATAGGAACAGTTGAAAAATGAAGACATGAGTGAGTACTTGGAAATAATAGTACCTGAAGGAAACATAGCTCAAGGACAAAGACATGTAATGGATAAAGTCTAGTAGACATGTTGCAGCTCGAAAGAAGCAAAGTGGAGCTGAAGATGCAATGCAAGAGGCACATCTACAATTATTTGAAGGTTTGGAAATTCCATTATCACAACTGGAGTTTCTGGAGCCACAACTCAGAGACTTCCTATTTGACCTTGTGCTAGAGCCTTGGAGGGAAGTGGTACAACCCAAGGGACTATAGTACAGACAAGGGAGTACACTTCCTTGGGTTGTGCAGGTTTAGGGGAATGGGAGTCAGTTGGTTGGAATTATTGTGAGAATCAACAAATTGTGAAAGATGCTGTAGTTGGATTTCCTGGAGCCACATCTTCGAGACTTCCTAGCCAGTCTTTTCTGGAGCTCAGGAGGGGAGTGGTACAACCTAAGAGATTACAATGCAGAGAAAGGTGTACACTTCCTCAGGTTGCACAGACTAAGGGAAATAAGAGATTGTTGGTTGGAATTACTGCAATAATGATGAATTATGAAATCATTATGTATGGTTTTGGGTTGGAGTCCCTATGTGTACATGTTTTGGGCCGTGGTGCCTATGTGAATATGTTGGGATGGAATGCCCATGTGATATTAGGATAGAGGGCCTATATGATAGATAAATACCAATGATCCTAGTATTATATATGTATGTATACTTGTATGGTGTTGTGCACTGAGGACAATGCAAAAATAAGGGGGAGGGGATGTAACATCCTCAGTTTTAATCCCAATAAATTGAAATTCAAATGTTCAAATGTGATTTAGGTTGGTGATCTGATATGTTTGGTCAAAGAGCTTGTACTGATTAATATGGTCAAGGGCCGAACTATGTATTTTGTACATGAAGTCATTAAAAAAATAATAATCAATGGTTGCAGTACTAGAGGGACAATAACGACAGGGGGGCTATAATTCCACAAGAGAGGGGAAGGTCTAAGGGGGAATTATTCATGTGTATTAATCCAAAGCCACCTCCTAAAATTATCATTTTGTATAACCCTTCTATTTTTTTGTTAGAGTGTTCCCAAAGCCAATCATTAACACATATAAGACGGTTGGTGTGAAAAATCACATCCCATAGTTATGAGAGCATGGGGACTGAGTACAATCAACATTGGGGAATGTGAGAGTCAACATGCATGGTCAAAAGAGAAATTCATATGGGAAAGGAGGACATTTTTTACATGCGGTTTTTAGGAGAGCAAGGGAGAAGTTGGGTGCTAGGAAAGAGCACTAGCCATGCTATCCATAAAGAGACAACTTGTTGGGCTGTGTTTGAGGTTGAGAATAAGGTGGTATGCCCGTAACATGGGTTTCATGTTTGTAGGTTCCTTTTCTCTGGAGGAAATTTCCCAAATAGACTTGAGGAGGCTGTGTGAACACTCCTGGCACAACTGAGAATTTTTGGAGTCCCCAACTGTGAGATTTCCTAGCCAACTGAGTGCATTGGAGCCTTGGAGGGAAGTGGGAAGGCCTAAGTGACTGTGTGCAGTGAAGGGGAATCCCATTCCTTGGGTTGTGCGGGTTGAGGGGAAGAGAGTGCTAGTGGATTGGAATTGTTGTTGGAGTATAACTTGGGTTTTGGGTTTCTAAGTGTGTAGACAATGGACAGTAGGGACATACCTCCTTGTGGACTCATAGCCTCAGCTCGGGGGTGGCTTGATATTGAAATATAATGAACATAAAGGCTATTGTTGGGAAGAATGACCTTCGTACGTACCCAACTGGTTATTTTATAAACAAATAAGTTTTCTATTATGTTAATTTTGTTAATTTTGTTGTGTATATATGTTACTTTGAATGTTGTTGAGTATGTGTAAATAACAAGCATTCATTGTTTTGTATATGTTGTTAGATGCATGTTAAATTGTGGGCTTGCTGCCCCTTGGTTTATTTTATATGTGTGGGGCATGTGGTTTTAATCTGTTTTTAGCATGCAGGTATTTTACAGTTCGTATTAGAGCAAAAACCGTTTTTGCTGGTAATGGGTACGTTACACTCTAGTCTTCATAAATTTTATCCACAATTGTGGTATCTTGCAACCAAACAAGATTAAGGAAAAGTGGAAGTTGGACAAAGTTAGGCAATTCTTGAATGAGTAAGCCTATGGGTTTTTGGTCTGGTGCTGTCATTGGAACAATTATGGACTTGATAATGTTGTCCTATAGAAGATCACTATGCACAAGAAATTTGTCAAGACGTGTTGCTATGTGACGTAGTCCTAGTCTTTGATTTGACCAAGTAAATTTTCCCATCCAGCTAGAAGGTTCTCCATCATTTCCCAAATTAGATCCCTATTTATGCTACCCCCTCTTTTTTCCTTGTTATGTAAGACCACATTAAAATATTCTGCAATAATACTATTACAAATATGTTATCTGTCTTTGAGTGCCATAAGAGAGCTCCAATAACTTTCCTTTTCCCCGCAGGCCACTAGCATGTGTATGTTAAAAAAATTTAACTGCTTTCCCATTTGCAGATGAATGACTCTAATTCGTATCCAATGTTGGGTCTTATATGTGATACTTGGATGTAGAAAAAGACTTGGATGTAGAGAAAGACTTTTACAAAGAGAACATAACCCCCCATAGGCTCCTCTTGAGTTGGATGCAACGACATCACAATTGCACCACTAATGATTTTAGGTCTTTAATTGTTTTGAGGCCTCCAAATTGGTCTTCTGGATAAGTAGGATGGTAGGTTTTTCTAATCTAATTAAATCCCTTCATTCTACTTCTTTATAATGGCTATGTAATGTACCCCAAAATTACCAACTAAAAAAAAAAATTGCTAGGTGCATTAAAACTCCTTTACTCCGTTATACTTGATCTATTTACAACTAAAACATTACTGTCAGAATACAACGTGTACTTATTTATATTATCAACAAATGAAATAAGGTGATTACCCTTTCCATGAACTCGTTCTTATTATTATTACTCAAACATGTGTTAATCATTTGTCAAAACAAGTTAAACTGTGGCCTCTTCATAACATTGTGAACTTGTCATGTCCATAAGGTCTATAGTAACTCTAGCCTACAAAGTTCTTACTTTTATTAAGGGACCCACCAAAGCATTTCACTAGAGTTCCACTTTCAAACAAGTCTTGGTACTCTCTTCCTCACATCTAATTGAAGAGGTACATCCGACTTCATTATGACAATCCCATACAATCCATCTTCTTCTCTTTATTATAACCCCTTATAATTCTATATAAAAAGAACTATCAAAACATTGCTATTAGATGCAAACCCATTATCATAAGGTTCTTATATCTAAAGTTGTCCAAGGCAACACATATTTTGTTTGAGTTTATAAGAGCACATTGTCGTGTGTCTTACCTGAAGGGTTTACCCTTGGTTGCATATGGTCTCCTTGCAACGACCATACCCTAACTGAATGCACATCCTAATTGTCACAATAGTGGACGTTCTCGTTGATTTTCTTGTCAGGGTTTTCAATACAGTAGTTAGCGGGTTTTACACACACCAGTTGAACAACGACAAGGTCACCCAGAAACATATATTAACATTGGGGTTAGAAACCTACCTGGTACGACAAGTCACCACCCTAAAGCTGACTGTCCATCATGGAAGCCATTCGATTTCATGACAAGGATTAGCACTAATAGTGTTAGTGGCTCGGTTAAATGCGTAGTTAATACTTGTCCAGAACTACATTGAATTCTCTGGTTGGGAGTTATGAGGTTTCCTACACGATACTGGTCCTAGGTCATTGTGACCAAAGCGAATGCGCCATGTGCCTACAGTCACATGGCCCGAGGACCCGAGGCACCATTACTCTGTGATACGAGGGCACTTGGGTAACTAAATCTCCTTTTCTCCTTTATCTCTTATGCATTTTCGTGAAAAATGTCTGCGTTAGCCTCTGTAACACCACTTTGCGTATCTCTACTGACGACGAGGGGGTTCTTGCTCTGCATAAGGCAAGAACAATGTTACACATCTGTCTGGTTTCCTCCATTACCGGGTAAGTTCTCAAAACTCTAACGCTTGAATTTAACTGTAGAAAAAATAATATGGAAGGTCAGTTGTATTTTAGGTCTGTCCCTATAATAGCTTCTTTACAGTTTCCTGGTTAGGGACCTTCCTTTCACTAAATTCATCTCTTTGAAGTACTTCTATCCAAGATCTGGATATAATACGTAGTCTCTAACTTGTGGTGGTTTATGGCTTTTACCTCTCCCATGAGGGTAACTACTCATTACTCAAGGTTTTTTTCTTAAACTGGTGAGCATTTTTCATTGGCGGTTCAATTTCTGGATTCAGGAATAATCCCGTAAGGTTTTGTTAGGGTTTTGTCAACTACAGTTATCCTCAGTCGCCTCGTTAATGATTAGACTTATATTTTGGTGGAGTTGCTCACGTCATACCTATCGCTGCAACTCCTATGGTTAAACCCTGTTTTAGTAACCCTAAAATTCAACAAAGACTTCCTGTAGAGTAACTGTACCCAATGTTCTCTGTGTATTCTGTCATAATCAATTTTTCCATTCGTGAGGTTTTCTGTCAAGACCAGGGCCTTGATTCTTGTTGTTTAAACTCACACTTTTAATTGATTGTTCACTTACTACATTATCTGTAGGTATGGTTTTCATTTTTAATACTTCGTTTTGATTTAGTACTAAGTCTTCGAGCTATCGGCTCTTGCCTTCAACTTACTGTGGAAATTTTTGCATTCTCGGATTAAAAGTTGAGAAGTCGTGAACCAGATCTTGTAGTCGCGATAAGGATTCCCTTACTGTTATGTAAGGTTTTAATGACATTAACTCTATTTACCTTGCTCGTATTTGTATAGGCATAGATACAATATTAAGGCTCCCACTGTGTATAATCATTCCAGAGTCTTAACTATATTAAAAGATTTACCCTTACTCTCTGTTCTGGAATTTAAATACCTATTCGTTAAATTTCACTTTATTCATGTAAAGGGAAAGGAATTTTAATTATCAAGAACCCTGCCCAAGATTGTGTTTTCTTTATCTTCAAGCTGTAGGTTTAGTTAATTATGAGAACAATATCGTAACCCTATTTGTGATCCGAATTGGGCAACTCTGTAGATCATGGTTTATACCATGCGTTCTTTAAAGTTCCAGTTATGCTATATATGTTGCATATTTAATAATGTTTTAATCGTTTGATACATTCTGAGCAATTGGTTATTCTATTCGGTTACAAGACTAATGATGGGACCCCTGTTTCCATTGCGAGGTTACCCATCACTCGTTTCAAAGTCCAATCCTCCCCTTCGAGCGATGGTCCGTTCGCTCAGCGCTGCTGATGGAGAAAGAAACACCCCACGCCAACCTCAAGCTAAGTATTTACTCATGTATTAAATCTGTAATGTTTAATTTCATACATTTGTCCTGAACATTACTCTATCTTTAAATTTCGTTGAATTGTTTCATAATTCTGTTTACTGATATTCTCGATCTTTTGCCTGTAGGACTTAATCGCTATGAGGATGTGGATTGACGAGGTCCCCTCACTCGAAAGGTATTCGAGTTCCAACTTACGACATTAAAAGGAAATAACCACCCATTTATTTGTTTAAAGTGATACAGGTTCCACCTTATGATACTATTATCGGGGCAGTTTTATACTAGGCTCCTATAGATAGCTGGTTACTCATATCTTCAATTCTTCAAAGAAAAGACAAAGGGGGAAAACCTAGATTGAATACGATTTCACTATTTAATGGTTATGATCGAATGTGTTATGCAAAATTTGAAGAGTCGTTTTTGTTCGACTCTGTAATAGGTAGTATGGTTATGAATACCTATCACTGAACATTCACTTTTGGGTTATTTTGAAAATGAAAAGGGGACTGTAACTATCTGCTCCATTAATATCGTCGGATTCAGTGGAAATTACTTGAATTTCAATTATACAAAGTCAATAAACAACTTGCTGTGTTATTTGTTTATACAGTTCCCTTTATTTATGTTGCAATATATATATATGTATGTATGTATGTATGTATGTATGTATGTACTAATTGTCTCCAGAACTTCACTTGACAATGTAAAGATCCATTTTTCCATCAAAGCATGTATATACGTATATATCTTTTCACATCTAGTACGAGTTACGAATTCATACCACAATTATTTCTGTTGTCTAAAGCTAGAATGTATCTCTCTTACACACACACACACACACACACACACACACACACACATGATTCAACTATATTGCAACTAGCTTCACATTAGCTTTCTTCAATTTACTGGTTAAATAAAACTAAACTGTAAGGGCTTATTCTAAATCCATTTCATTCTACCAGCTATTTATCTCACAAACCTTCTACCAAAATAAATAGATGTATCCTATCAGCTATTAATCAACAGAACATTCATCCATAATCAAGTAAATGTATTCTACCAACTATTAATCAACATAACATTCAACTAGGAAGTGAGTAGATGAACATATCTGAACAAGGTGCTGAAACAACAAATGGAACAACCAAGTTCCTCCCAACCATAGAAAAAAACAACGAATCTACTTGCTCCGTTCACCCCCTAGCCTGACCATGAATCCATGAGGGCGAACCCCAAAGTTCCTCTTTCGCTATAGCCCTCTTTTAGATAAGAAATTCTCCTTGCCTCACACCCAGAAACAATGCTCATAACAACAAGTGATATCCTTTTCCCAACATACTAGGCAATGTCCTGTTGTTGGCCCTTGACCAGGTTTTGTTGATATCTGGTCAAGTTTGACCTATTTTTGGACTTCGATAGCCTGTCGAAGGAGGAGCACTAGACGAAATAGAGATTGAGGGATCTCGACCCCTTTTTGGGTTTTTGGGATTATGTAACAGGATTGGGATGTCGGCCCATGGGTTTACCCATGTTTAGGCCTATTTTGTAATATATAAATAGATTCTTAGGCTATATAGAAGTGTGGTGCATTTATGTGATGTTAGTATGGAAGTAGGCTAAGTGCCAAGAGTTGGATCTATGTGATTAAGAATTGTAAGGTTTTGTGCATACTGTGTGAAACTTGCAGAGTTAAGTGCAAGCCATTCTAGTAAGATTGTGGAAGGCTTAGTGATGGAACAGAAGGAAGAAGGATCTAGCGAGTTGCGCAGATCTTCTGTCCTGTGTGGAGTAAGGTCTTTGAGGCTCTATGCTTGTAACCGATTGACTGAAGACAATAAAGAATAAGAGTTGGTGGACGTAGCCCCAGGGTGGGGGTGAACCACGTAAACACTGTGTTGTTCCACTTTGTGCTTGTCTTGATATGTTTATAACTTCTCTTGCTAAGTGCTTTGATATGGATAGATAGATCTGCTTATCCTTTGTGCTATGAATGTTAGATCTGACTTCTATGAATGTGCTTAGTGCTTGCTTCTGCTAGATCTGATCCATCTGTTTGTACTAAGTGATCTATTAAATATCATAATCACAGATCTGTGTCCCAGCTAAGGTTGCAGACACTTGAGTCCTGCAACCACCCCTGCCTCTACCTCGCGTGAGACTTCATCTGCTTCGCAGGTGTTGCCAAAAGGGCCGGTAATTAGGGTTTTGTTGCTACGCTGTTGTAGCGTTGAACCCTAGGTCTTCCCTTGTGCCAACACCTGCCTTGTCCCATATGCTCTATATGCATAAAATCATCTTGTGCCTAGGTCTTTTCCCCGTTTGGGAATTTTCATAGCTTTACAAATCCCTGATTTTCAGGGGATGCCAATGGCCAAATTCCTCATTTGCCACTTGTAAAATTTAGCCCTGAGGTAGTTCAAGCCTGTTTCCCACTCATGGAGTCATGGTCAAATGGTTTCAACCTGCCTGTTCCATTTGTCCCTCAACAATTAATATAAAAATATTTGTCTCTTACAAGTGTCATAGTCAAAGAGTTGGTTGGGAAAATCAAATCTTTGCCCAACAGTCACAATAATTAAATTGCAATTAACCAAATTCCAAATTCAGAATTTCCATAAATGGTAATAATTTTCCAAATTCGAATTTGCCAAAAACATAAATAAATTCCTAAGTGCATACAGACTTTAATAATAATTTATTTTTGGGGATATTACAAGCTACCAATTCCTCTACAATCATAGGAGACTATATTCATTATTTGGCTTGGGGTTTTTTACTATCGCCTTGTGATGACACATTTTCTCTAGCATTTTTAGAATTTCTTAATCTATATAGCAAAGACCTATCTATGGTGGATTGAATTCCCATCATATTTTCTCTATTGGTTATTTCTTCTCATTTTTCCTTTGTTGGATTGCTTCCCACTCTCCTAGGTAGCCTTTCTTCCATTTCTTCTTTGTCCCTCTCTTCCTCCTCCATTTGCAAGTGAGCCATTTTCCTTGCAATGATACATGTGGAGAATTGTTGCTTCTCAAGGAATTTGTCTACATCACATAATTGATTGGAGATAATGTCTTCATTTTCTATTGGAGACTGCACTTCTATTTGTTCATGGGACACATTCCTACCTTATGGGGATTTTATAAAAGGGGCAAGGTTTAAAATAACCAATATTTCAGAGAATGGAATGGGTTATTCCTGAGATAAGATTTCAAAATTATTTGATTTCAAAGATGAACTTCCTCCCCTGATGCGACGTGGTGATTTTTGTGGTTGTTCTGAATGTTGACTATTAGGGATCTCCATTATTGATAGTTGAAATACCAAATGTTTAGATCCAGATGGAGTTGAAGGACCATAGTTGATGATATTGATTTGGGTTCCAAAATGGTGCCTAGTTGCTTCGTAGTCATTTTATTCTTGATGATCTACCACTATTCTTTCTTATTTAGAATCTGTTGGGTTACCTTAACATTCTTCTTGTAGTATTTTGCAAAATGACCATATTCATGGCATGTTTTACATTTGAAGGGAAGTTGCTCATAATTTGATGGGTAGATACATTTCTAGTTGTCTAAAGTTAGAAGGATCACTTTTAGAAGGCCTTTTTATAGATCCACCTCCACACAAATCCTTGCACAAGAAAACATGCCATCCTTTGGTTCCAAATTGTCAATGTAGTGACCCAAGGTATCTCCAATACTTCACATTGTGCCTTCACTCTAGTAGTTAAGAGATAATTGTGGAAGCCACACATTAGATAGGAAAAACTGATGGGAAATCATGTTTTGTTTATGATTAAATTCAAGGGTCCATCAATTCAAGTACATACAACAAGTGCCAAAGAAATAGGATCCATTCCAAAATATCAGATCTTTGTCCTCTTTGGTTTCAAATAAGAAGGCATAGAAACCCCTTCCACATAAGTAATGAGTAGTTTTCCTTTGATTAGAACTTTCCAATTCCTTTGTACCCAATTTTCCATGGATTGTGGAGAAGGCCAAATTCCCATAATGACTGATAAGACCTTGTTCAGCCAGTGCCAATGCCATATTCCTTGAGGTAGAAGGAGGTAGAGGAACTTTTGGGATACTCTCAAGTCATTTAACAAATAATGAGGACTGAGACTTTACCATTTTCCCCAATGATGGGTGGAGTGTTCACTTGAAACGTTGGACGTTTCAAAACCCTCATACACAATGATTATCCAGAAACTGCTTGAACATTATGACTAACTATGGAACCTACATTCTAAAAAACAACCACATGCTCAAAAGTGGTTAGGCTAGATAATTAGATGCTTGGCTTAATTATTGGGACATAAAACAATGCAATCAAATTAATAATACCGATAATATTAAATTTCACATCACTATGAAATCTAAAGACTACCTCAAACGACAATTAAATTATTAATAATAGAGTTGAGATATTGCGAAGATTTTATCAATCTTGATTTGGTTGATCAAAACTATTTTCCAACAATATAAGTTAAAAAAATAAAATGAATATAACTAAAATAATGAATGCTCATGACCTCCATAGTGAAATTGGTAGGTGGACTAAACCAAAAATGCCTTGGAATGAATGAACTTGTAAAATTTATGATGCAAATGAGGTTGAGGATGATCAACATTTTCTTTTAACATGCCTCACCCTCAATAATATAAGACATAAATTTACCAAGTTTCATAACTTAATTATTCTTAAGGTCCCCTTGGCTTATGCAAACAATAATGACCTTGGTACTTTCATTTTCACCATGTTTAAATATAGAAACATCATTAAATGAAGAATATCTAGTATGCTTATATTTGATTTTCCCATATACTTAGTTGGTCTTAGGGGATAGTAAACATCATCATCATCATATTAAATATAGTAGTGGGCTATGGTTTACAGGATTGAACAAGAGCAATCATGGCATTTTAGGATTTTGGATGACATTAGGGTTGAGGAGAAGGTTGTAAATTATATAGAAAATTTTATGAAAATAATTCCCTTATTCTTCTACAATGTAAGAGAGGGTTTCAATGATGTTTTCAAGCCTTGTTTTAGCACCTTAGGGAGAGTACGGGGGCAAGATTTGGCTAGTGAGGGAACATCACTTCAAAATTTGGAAATTGAAGCAAACATAGGTGTATTCAAAGGACTTGACATAACTATTAAAAGGATAAATCCAGTCATTAATCCAAATCTCTCCATAGAATATCTTGTGAAAGAACATTAATATTCTCCTATGGTGCAAGAGAGGGTTGTAATGAGGTTTTCAAACCTTGTTTTAGCACCCTAGGGAGAGTAGGGGGGCAAGCTCTAGCTAGCGAGGGATCATCACTTCAAAATTTGGAAAATGAAGCAAACATGGGTGTACTCAAAGGACTTGACAAGACTATTAGAATGATAGGTTATGTCATTAATCCAAATCTCTCCATAGCTGGTGAAGGGACTACTAGATAGTTTGGACCTAGCTTATCATTAAATTTGGATTTTTTTCCTTTGATTTCAACCGATGGAAAGATTATAAAGTTTGGTGTTGTTTTTGGTTTTGTCAATAACTCTATTATAGATAAGAATACTGTATTATCTCTGCTCATAGAGGTAGTATGTGGTCCATCAGGCGTTGTCAATCTTGAAGGATGTTTTAAGGAAGGGAGAAGGAGTCGACTCACATGTTGATGTTCTAGCAAAATATCCAAGGGTAAATGATAGTATAAGAAGTTCAAAGTGTGTCAAGCTCTTGAGGGTTAAAAAAAATTATTCTCAGGGTAAGATGTCACTATAGATTGGGTGGTCAAGTTATCTTGAAAATTGTTAATTGGGAGGTTCTACAACACATTTATAATGATTAAAAACGTATCTTGTTGGATATGATGTCATTGGGCTCCACTAGTGGGTTATTCGCTAGCCTTCCATAACTTGGCAAAAGGACAGTTAAGCTTCACTTAAAATTGGATGTGGATGTGGGGCTCATAGTTCAATCCAAATGGTATCGGGGGATTGATTTTTTAACTCTTAAATGATGCATGCCAAATTTCGATCCCAAAGTGGAGTGGATAACAAAGCATCAAGTCTGGGTCAAGATGCTTAACCTTGCTTTAGAGCTTTGGTCAATAGTATCATTTAAGGTGATTGGGAACTATTTTGGGAATTTTATAGAGGTTGATGAAGATTTCCAAAGGGCTACTGGTTGTTTGGTAGCCAAATCTTGGTGGAGTTAGAGTTGCAAAACAAACTAGTAGATGAAATGGAAATTGTTGTTGGAAGTATTGCTTACACTTAAAGTTTGGATTATGTCGACATTCCTTTTAGATGTTTTTGAGATGCCACATTTATGGACATTAGGCAAAGGATTATGCTCTATATTTCCATGGAAAAAAATGGTGGAGGAAAGTTGGTGAAGTTGGGGGTTCATATGATGAGAAGGAGGTTCTCATCTTTGTAGAAAAGGCTTTAAGGCCATATGAAGAGGTTAAACCTAAGTCACTTGAGGTTTTTGTGGCCATGATTGGATCTCTGAGTGATGATTGTGGAAATGCAATGAATTATAACATTAATGAATCAAAAGGAGTAAAGGATAATATGAATTTGTTTGAGGTGAACATAGAGTTGAATCTAGACCAATTGAGTTGGGAGAAAGCAAGGATGGGTTCGACACTAGTTGCATCTCTTTTTATTCCTGGTAAGTTTTATTCTTTGTTGAAAGATCCTTTAGTTTCATCTAGTTTTCCTTTTCATGTGGACACTTAGTCAAGGCTTAATGGGGATAAGGCTACTTCGGGTAAAAAAGTGAAGAAAGGGTTAGTCAAGGCTTAAAGGGGATAATGCTACTTCGGGTAAAAAAGTGAGGAAAGGACCTAAAGGAAAGGGAGGAAGAGTACATTTATGGACCCTTTTCTAGGTATGGGTATAGCCTACTTTCCTAAAGGGGGTTTAAGCCCTAAACCTTCAGACGAGGCATCCTTAGAAGGAATGGGGGTTCATACCTCTTTGACCCCTTGAGGAAGGAGCTTCAACTTTGCTTCCTTTAGATATCCCACGAGGTCTAGGAGGGGGGCTATGATTGTAGAGGAAGGAGTGGTTGCTAAGGGTTTGAGGAGAGATGGGGAAAATATGGATACTATTCTGGAAGGGGAAGGGATATCCTAATCTCATTAGCTCAAAAACATGCCTTAAGAGAAGTATTAGAAGGTAAACAACTTACCCTTAAAGGGGCCCTTAGAGTAGGGTGAGCCCCATAGAAGTTTCCTCCATGTTAATTTTGTCACCAAAACATAATGGGTCTAAGAAAGTTTTAGATGTATTGACTAGGTTAGTGGATTTGCATAAGTGATACATTCTTTTGATATAAGAAACCATGTGGAAGGGAAATAAGTTTATTGAGGATCTATCCAATTCTTAGCAGGATTGGGAACTTTTAGTTGTGGATGCTATGGGTCACTTTTTTTTTTCCCTATAGTTGGAGGAGAACATCATTCCATTTGATTTCTTCTATTTTTATAGCTCAATGGATAAAATTTGAACTCTTCTCTTCGAAGCTATGGAAGACCTTTACAGTGTTGAATGTCTACAAGTCGTCTGGAGAACATATTCCTTTTTTGGATGAGTTGCTAAATCACAATCTTATAAGAGATGGAAACTTAATTATGGGAGGAGACCTAAATTTACTCTGGAAAAACGAATTTGGGGGCACTCTTCCAAAGAAGACCTGATAGTAGATTTATCTATTCATAGACTTGAGGAAGTTTGTTAAGTTGAGGCGAAGCCCTTAAAATTAATCCCCACCTAGAGGAATTTGAGGCTAGGGGATGAAATGTTTTGAAAAAGGCTCGATATATTTCTTGTTATAGATTTAGTTTTTAATGAACCTGAAAGGGTTAGGTCTTGGGTTGAGGTGGGAGGTGATTCCGAGCATCTCCCTATTATGATTCAAATTGAGAAGGAAGATAGAAAAACCTCCAATTCCTTTAAATTCAATTAAAGATAATCCGAGGAGCATGAATTTTTATCTCTATTTCAGGCAAAATAGGTAAGGTATGACACATTTTCATTGAAGTCTACTAGTATCTAGTTTGTAGCTAACTTTAAAAAGATAAAGCATGTTGTGTTGAATTTGGAAAATGCTAATAGCAAAAGAGATGAGTGTGATCTTGTTTTTAGTGGAGAACCAACTAGGAAATTTTTATGCTTAGGACTTTGAAGGCTCCCTTGACAAGCATACTAGGGTTGTTTTAAAATGTTTGGAATAAAAAAAGAAGGAAACTTCTAGTTGAGAAGGAAGCCCAATGGGAATTAAAAAGTAGTGCACTATGGTTTAACAAATGTGGATGCAACTACTAAATATTTTCATAATTACTCTAACCACAAAAATAAGATTTATACCATACAAGAAATATAAAATGGTGACGAAGATATAACAAGGACTTTTATGGCAATTGCATAGATTAGGTTGTCTCATTTTAAAGGCTTTGTAACAACCCAATTTGTTTAATTGTTTATCATAGTTTTTAATTTAAATTTAATTAATTATTAAAATAAATTAAATGAGTCTTTTTATTATCTTATTATTAAAAGGTAGGTGAAGTAATTAATGAAGGGATGAGGCCGTTGGTGAATTAATGAGGGGGATAAGGTAGTTGGGGAATTGAATGAGAAGGAAGTATAAGGAAGAGAGGAGAGGACTTGGAGAGGGGTCTCATTTTTGGATTGGAAATTTCTGCAACAAGTGAAGGAGGAGGAGGAAAATTGGGAGAACATATCATTTTGGAAACTCTCATAGGGCATTGCTGTTGCTGGGAACTTTGGGCTCGAGGGCTAGGAAAGCACAAGGATTCCTGGAGCTAGGAAGCTGGAGAGGTTGTTCCTAGTTGGCTGGGAGGTTAATATTTAGTTGGGCAGTTTGGGCAAGCTCAAGAACAAGAGAACCATGGACAAAATCAACCAACCTGTAGGTAGAGGTATGTATTTTATTATGTTGAGGTATGTATTTCATTATTCTATTGTTGTGATTATATTGTTGTTGTGATTATGTTGTTTATCAATTTACTCCTGGTATAAAGAAAAACCAAAGAAAAACCATGAAAGAAAACAATAAATTAAATTACAGATTATTTCAGTAGGAAACAACAAAATAGATATTTATTTATTATTGAGGCCCTGAATTAGGAGGGCCTTACAAATGGTATCAGAGCCCGGTTTCAGAACTGAAACCTGGGCTTGAACACCGACAACATGATTTTGTCTTTGTGCCAACATGGTGTGCAACCTCTTCCCAATATCCTAATCCATACATTTCAACTCTCTTACAGTTTGTCATACCTCTAAGAGAAATATATCTTCATTTGCATTCCAAATTGGGTTGTTAAAAAACCTTGGTTTGCAGGTTCAATGGTCTATGGCCCTCAACGAACATGCTCATGGAATGGATCAAGTATAGCTAGAACCACCAACTTGTGGTCAGATTCTTTGAAATTGGAATTTTTACATCGTTATTCTCAAGCGATTCTAAATAATACAATGGCATTGATCGTAGCATTAGTGGCATCGGCCAAACGAACCTCCTATAGAGACTCAGATTTATGTAGTCTTCCTAGATGGAAAGGAATGTCGGGCCCTCCCTTAATTTCAATGGCGACAACACCAACGAGCAGATAGAAATCAATGTATGAAATCATAGGAAACTGATCCTTGATGGGTTCCAACAGTCTGATGGCAATGCCAAGACCAGTGTTGCAACGTGTGCGAGCTCATCCGGGTTCCTGATGGTTTCAAAAGGGCCTCCCGTCTTACTCTTCACATCATAAGATCCAACCAAGTGCCATCGTTGCTCACATTCGAGCATAGACATCCCGATGAGATTCAATAAACCCAAACCCATGCCGAACCCAACATTGAGTATGTGACCACCTTCACCTCCGCTACATGTTGCACTTGAATGGGTCTCCATTAATGGCTTCTTTGAAGCCACCATAAAAACCTTGTTCTCCTCAGCCAGGAGCTTATCTTCACTATTCAGTTGGAAAAAAAAAATCTTACAAGAGCATCAATGTGATAATCTTGAAACTAGAAAGGAATAAAACGTACAACCTTCTGAATGGACAACAATGAATTCCATTAGGCAATTACCTTGTAATATGGAACCTTTAAATAGTCTGAAGAAATAATAAGTATATTCTATGGATTCAAATATGTGTGTATTATATGTAATTTATGCATATATGCTACAGATTCTGAAATTTTCCGACCAAACTCCCAGACTAGATCAACATGAAATGGGCAATATTTGTTTTTGTGTAGAAAATCGAATAAGCTTGATCCAAGATTCTCACAGACAATACAAATGTGGTTCTGAAAATCAAACCAATTCCTTATCTAGACACACCGTGAACTACTTTTATCGTGTTTGGAGAGAACACTAAGAACATCAATTTCAATAATTGTTGCATCATGATATTTCTGTATGTTGTGAATAATTTTCACGGCTACAAACTCTTTTGCTTCTTAGTCCCAACATTCCAAAACACGACCAAAGGTCCCTTCCCCCATTTTGTTGAGATTTTTTTTTATCTTGGAGTTAAATTCTCTCCGAGCTTGAAGACATAGTGTCCATCTTTATTGTCTTCATGCCATGGAGGAGAAATACCACACTGAGCCGCAGGTCCCTTCTGACCACCGTAGGCAGAATGCAGAGGAGGAGAAGGAGGAGGGGGACCACGCTCTATCTCTAACCCTATCGAGGAGGAGAGGATTTGAATGCCTACTTCTCTTCAAATATAAGACTGCCAGAGAAACCACTAGTACTCGCACACACACAAAATGATGGTAGATTCCACGGTCGCCCACAAGCTCAGACCACATTTCTTCAATGCCCACCTCCATAGTTGCTTGCTCAAGTCCAATACAAAACCACGAGGCGGAGAGCCCGCAGGGTGCAAGCCCCAGGCACTACACATCACCTCAGCCATGGTTGCACCTTTGGACGACCAACCGTGGAGCCATCGCCAAACCCTCGGCCCATAATTGTAGAGGAAGAGGCGGTCGAGTGGATTAATGCGTGTTGTGTGAGTGAGAAGAGGCAGGGTAGGGTTTTTGTTAGATATTTTTTTATTTATATTTTAATTACGAAAATTCATGGAGGAGGCATGAGAGCCTCATGCAAGGACCCATGCCTATCCATAAGTTTGATTTTTTTATTTTCTTTGTTATTTTTTTAATACATATTTAAATTTAATATTTGAATTGGTAATGACACAATTTTTTTGATTTAATTTAAAATTTATTTATTTAATTAATAAATGTTATTTTTGTTTATTAATAGGTGTTAAAAACAATTGCTACACATATAAAAATAAATTGAAAAGGGGGCACTAGTATTTTTTTTTTATATATAAAGGTTAATAATGGTTTAAAAGAAAAATTGTGTTAATGTAAAGTTGATTAATTAACATTATATTAAGTTATGGAAATGTTAATTAATCATTCTATTAATTAATGCTATTAAGGGCATTGTGATAAATTTTAGTTAATTAATTATAAAATGTTATTAAATAAGTGAGTGATTAATTATTCACAAGGGATATACGGATATAAGGGTTAGAAGATGGGGTATAATGCATGATTAGGAAACAACTAAGGGTAACTGGTGAGTACCCCACAATGTTATCCTAGCTAGCGAGGCAAAAGAGTTAGTAGTTTACTTAGGCGAAGATACCAAGCTTAGATTTTTTAACCTTGACCTTTATCCACTTACCCTAAAAAGAGTAATGTATGTTTATAGACAAGTAAATTTTTTTTTTTTACGCCTAATCCTATGTTTGCAAGTATATTGAGAAAATGTGGAATGTCTTAAACTCTTCTCTGATAAGCATTTGGTTTGACGCATATTCAATTATTCAAGATGGTTAGGACTTGGGGAAATTGAGGTCGAGGGGCATCGTCGCAATGACCGCCAACGCCAGTGCTGCCACCACCATAGCCCGAATTATCTCTCATTTTGGGCTCTTTGGAGGCTATTAATGAGACATTAAAGGGACTCCGGTCAACATATGTCAAAGTGGAACCCCCACCATCTGGAGTGGGTAACCTTGAAGCGTCGAGGGAATCAGAGGGAGGGACTTCACCAGGGTACATCACCAAAGAACTGTAGAAGATCAAGTTCCCAGAGTTTGTTGGGGGTTGCAAGTGAATGTGCAAAGGCATGGTTGGAAGGAATGACGTGATGTTTCGCCTTAAGAGACTATTCTTCCACATCAAAGGCGAAGATAATGATCTTTCAGTTGAGGGACAATGCCTTGAACTGGTGGGGTAATCTGGAGAGGTAGTTGCACCTTAACCTAGACACAATCTCTTGGGATATTTTTGAGGAAAGGTTCTGGAGAAAATATTTTCCTGCATACTACGAGGAACAACAGGTAGGAGCATTTCATACTCTAGTTCAAGGAAACATAACCGTTGAAGAGTATGAGACCAAGTTCATGGAGTTAGTAAAATATGTCTCATACATGGATACCAATCAATGACAGACAAAACGTTTTGTGTACGAGTTAAACCCTAAGGTAAGGGCCATGGTACAGATGTGGAAACCATCATCAATTGCTAAAGCAGTTGAAAATGATCGTTACAAGGAGGAGCATATGAGCTTAAACTAAGGTATGAGGTCAACCATTCCGCAACATCCTGTATTCATGGGGAAGGCCCCTAGGATCTTCTCCAAGAGTGGAAACTCTAAGCCACCTCCTTATGGCAGTAGAGTCACACCTAGAGCAGTTATGACATGTAATTAAATGGCATCGAGTGCATCATCCCGCTCATCACCAACGACGCAGGTAGGACAGTGACCTTTTCAGGGAGTAGTTAGTAGGGGCAGGGGTTATAGGGGAAGGAAATCATTTTAGAGACCGTCATAGGGCAGTGTGCAGGTTCCATCTGGTGTTACTTTTTGCAGGTGTGGAGGACCTCATTACGAGTGTGATTGTCCAGAGTTACAAGCATGATTTGTGCATAGAGAAGGAAAGGCCCCGATGGGAAGAGCGAGTAGTAGCCACCAGATTTATGCAACTGTCAATAACCGCCACGCAGCGCATCAATCCATTGTGGTGGAATCATTGGGTATGCTAAATTATATCAATGTTAAGATTTTATTTGATTATGGTGCTACAGATAGTTTCATTTTCACCTTGTGCATTAGAAAAGTGTGGGTTGGTAGCCTATGAGCACGATGAATTTAAACAAGTTGAGATGGCTTCGAGGGAAAAACAAGCGGTAGGACCTAACGTCGATAATTGTGTAGTAGACCTGGAAGTGTGTACTACTAGGTTGAAGGTGTATGTCACTTCTCTAGGGATGTATGACCTAATCATTTGAATGGATTGGTTAGAAGCCCATTGAGCTATGGTAGATTGTTTCGCGAAAAGGGTGCTTTGTGTTGACAATGAAGGAAGGTAAGTAGAGATCCACGATGTACGGAGGAAGGTGTCTGTGTGCTTTATCTCGACCATGAAAGTTAAACATTGCATGAGGCAAGGCTGTTGATTGTATGTAGTGGAAGCAATCAATGAAGGGAAAGGACCCTCCTTGGATCAATATCCAGTATTGCTAGAGTTTAAGGATGTTTTTCTGAAAGAGTTGCTAGGGTTACCTCCTGAGAGGGAGCTTGATTTTACGATTGAGTTAAAACCCGGTGCTAAATCAGTTTCCAAGACTCCGTACAGAATGAAAGCACCAAAACTTTGTGAGTTGCATATGGAGTTGAAGGAACTACTTGACTTGGGACTAATAAGGCCTAGCGTCTCACCTTCGGGTGCACCAATAATTTTTTTTAAGAAGAAAGATGGTTCCTTACGATTGTGTATAGATTATAGGGACTTGAACCGTGCTACAATGAAGAATAGGTACCCATTGCGACAGACAAATGACCTCTTTGATTAGATGAAAGGAGCAACAATTTTCTCAAAAAATGGTCGGCGATCATGGTGTCACTAGTTAAGGATTAAGGAAGACGATATTCCTAAAATTGCCTTTCGAACTCGGTTTGGGAATTACGAGTTCGTTATAGTACCTTTTGGTTTGACCAATGTGCCAACAATATTCATGAGCCTCATGAATGGTGTATTCCGAAAGTACTGAGATTGCTTTGTACCAGTCTTTTTGGATGATATCCTCATCTATTCCAAGAACGAAAGAGAACATGAGTAACACTCGCGAGTGGTGTTGTTGTGCCTTAGAGAGAACAAATTTTATGGAAAGTTATCGAAGTGTTCTTTCTTCCAGAAAGAAATTCACTATTTAGGTCATATAATTTCTGGTGAAGGAATCTCTGTGGATCCAGGAAAGGTAAAGGCCATTATGGAATGGCCAATGCTGAAAAATGCTCATGAGGTAAGAAGCTTCATGGGGCTAGCGGGTTATTATCAAAGGTTTGTGGAAGGGTTCTCTAAAATAGCGAAACCAATCACCACCTTGCAGTGCAAGGGGGTCAGGTATAAATGGACATAAGAATGCAATATTGCGTTCATAGAGCTTAAGGGGTTACTAACTAGTGCACCAATTCTATGAGTGTTGGATATGTAAAAAGACTTCCTAGTCTTCACAAATGCCTTGAAGCAAGGATTGGGAGCCGTGCTAATGTAGGATGGGGGAGTGATAGCGTATGCATCAAGAAAGTTGAAGCAACACAAGGAGGTTTATGCTACTCATGATTCAGAGTTGGCAGTTGTAATGCTAGATTTGAAGATTTGAAGGCATTATCTAGTGGGGCAAAGCTTTGAGCTCAAAAGAGACCATGAAAGATTAAAGCATCTCTTCACTCAAAGGGATCTCAATGCGAGGTAGAGGTGATGGAGTGAGTTTATGAGTGGGTACGATTTTGGAATTTCATACATCAAGGGAAAGGAGAAAGTGGTCGCGGATGCCTTGAGAAGGAGACCACATGTCTTCTCTTTGGTACCCTTAAAATTTAATTTGAGGGAGCATGTGTTGGGGAAACTTCTTGGAGATAGTTGGTATTTAAAGGTTACTTTAACTCTCTAGAGTGGGATGCAAGTAGATAAAAAGTATGAAGGATATAGCTTGCAAATAGATGGATTATTAAGATATCAAGGAAGGATGTAAATCCCTGAAGGTGGGGATATTCAAAGCATCATATTCAAGGAAGCCCATAGAGAAATTTATTGTGCACATCCGGGTGTGAAGAAAAAGTACACTGGCATGAAGAAGCTTTTCTTTTAGGTAGGAATGAAGCATGATGTAGTCCATTTCGTCGCCAAGTGCCTAGAGTGTCAACAAGTGAAGGCTGACCACCACCACCCTACAGGTCTCCTACAACCGCATGATGTCCCTATGTCCAAGTGGGAAGTCATTTCTATGGATTTTGTTATGGGATTTCCTCCCACATTGCATAGACATAATGCCATTATTGTGATAGTTGATAAGTTGACCAAGAGTGCTCATTTTATCCCGATTAGAGACACTTATGATGTCACTGATGTGGCATGCATGTTTATAAGTGAGGTCATCTATCTGCATGGGTTACCGAAGAAGATCATTTCAGATAGGGATTCCTGATTCACATCTAGGTTTTGGACAAGTTTGCAGTCAACGTTGGGAACTCATTTGAACTTAAGCACAACATATCATCTTGAAACAGATGGGAAAACTAAGAGAGTAAATCAAGTTATGGAAGACATGCTTAGGATGTATGTTATGGATAATCAAACCCATTGGGAGAAGTACTTACCTTTGGTAGAGTTTGCCTACAATAATAGTTTTCATAGCTCCATTGGAATACCACCCTATGAAGCTCTATATGGAAGGCCATGCAGGACACCGTTAAGTTGGGAAAGGTTAGAAGACCGAGTGACAATTGGGCCAGAATTCATTCAAGAGATGGAGTAACATGTGATTCATATTAGGAAGTGACTAAAGGAAGCACATGATAGATACAAAATTTATGTTGATGCACATAGGACTGACCAAATTTATAGAGTGGGAGATCAAGTTTTCATTCGTATCAGGCCTAATAAGAGTACCATTCGGTTTGGGAAAGGGACAAATTTGTCGCCTCAATTTATAGGACCATTCAAAATCCAAGAGAGAATTGGACCTGTTGCCTATTGTCTCGTACTGCCACCCCACTTGCATAAAACTCATAATGTTTTTCATGTATTTGTTCTACGTCATTATGTTGCTAACAAATCTCATAAACTGAATTGGAAGTAATTGCAGGTATCAGACGTGAGAACCCGCACGATAGAACCGTTACACATATTGGACCGTAGGGTCTGATAGCTCGGGAATCCTCTGGTATACCAAGTTAAGGTCCAGTGGGACAAGTATAGCCCAGGATCTACTACTTGGGAGGATGCAGAGACCTTACGAAGAGATCATCCCTTAGTTTTTGACCGCCTCGGGAATATGTTTTCCTGAAGGTTGGGTGTATGTAATGCCACCTTTTGACTTAGACAACTAGAATTACTTAAGGCCTAATCATATTTATTTTCTATTCATTGTGAAACTATTAATGATACACTTGAACTTTTAAGATATATGAACCTATGTGAATGCTAATTCTATGAATGTTTAACGTTATTTGAATTATGATGGATATTATGCAATCTATTTCTAACTTGAAAATTTTGACATTTAAAGTTGTTGGTATGTGGATACTGGATTGAGATTATGATTAAATGCATTTACATGATGATAATGAATGGATATGTATGGGTTTCTGTTATAGACTATTCTGCAGGTTAATAGGCTATGAAATAACTAGAGAATAATAATGATAAAAGGTTGATGTAGTGAACCTCAACCAGGAAACAATATGGTATGAATCTTGTATGTGAAATTATATTGGTTCAAATGCATTACTATGATGTGTGGACAAGTGTAGTTTTTTTAGGTGGCAAGACTGCCTAAAATTGAATACATGATGACAAAATTCCCTACAACACAGTGCCACTATATGGTCCATGGTAGGGTGTTGACACTAGTTCTATTAGGAGGGGTTGAGGCATTTCCCACCATGTATCCTCTGAAACCTGGAGTCATGGGAGGACAATGTTAGCTCATGCTCCTCTATACGTGTGATGATGGATGCCAGATGCCTATTGAGGAAGCTTGGTCAAGAGAGTTGACACTTCTGCTTACAGGTTCTATCTAGAGTTAGGTCAATATAGTTGACGCTCCAAGATAGTCCAACAGAGTAAGGATAGGGATGGAAGATGGAAGTAGGTTAAGGAGGAAGGGTGACTAGAAGTAGTTGAGAGTGTGTGGGGCTTTCACATTATAGTAGAATTTCTTGATTTCCTCATTTTGAAAAATATGTATATATGTATGTTTATATTTACTTAACTGAAGTACAATTATCTAAGTGAATGTTGCTTGTGCTAAATTATTGTAATTAAGGGATTTCACGAACATTTTAAATGGTTTACTATCTTTTATGAAATGAATGGTCTTGTTGATTGGATTGGATGCATACAAGAATTAATTTAGGTGTGATAATTATTTTCATTAGTACATGTGCGAGTCCTGTATGTGCTAGCTACACATGCATACCTTGCAAATGTACACTAGTATGTGTAAGTGTTTTAAATTGATGATGTTGCTTATTTGATGTGGATGTATGAATCATGTGTCATTACCCTTGTATTGTAAATTACTCTAACTTCGGGACGAATTTTCTTGAAGGGTGGGTGTATGTAACAACCCAATTTGATTAATTGCTTATCATAGTTTTTAATTTAAATTAAATTAATTATTAAAATAAATAAAATGAGTCTTTTTATTATTTTATTATTAAAAGGTAGGTGAAGTAATTAATGAAGGGATAAGGCTGTTGGGGAATTAATGAGGGGGATAAAGTAGTTGGGGAATTGAATGAGAAGGGAGGATAAGGAAGAGAGGAGAGGACTTGGAGAGGGGTCTCATTTTTTGATTGGAAATTTCTGCAAGAGGTTAAGGAGGAGGAGGAAAATTGGGAGAACATATCATTTTGGAAACTCTCACACGACATTGCTGTTGCTGGGAACTTTGGGCTCGGGGGCCAGGAAACCACAAGGATTCCTGGAGCTAGGGAGCCGAAGAGGTTGTTCCTAGTTGGATGGGAGGTTAATATTTAATTGGGCAGTTTGGGCAAGCTCAAGAACAAGAGAACCATGGACAAAAGCAACCAACCTACAGGTAGAGGTATGCATTTTATTATGTTGTTGTTTTGATTATGTTGATGTATGTATTTCATTATGGTGTTGTTGTGATTATGTTGTTTATCAATTTACTCCTGGTATAAAGAAAAACCAAAGAAAAACCATGAAAGAAAATAATAAATTAAATTGAAGATTATTTCAGTAGGAAATAACAATATATATATATATATATATATATATATATATATATTTATTATTGAGGCTCTGAATTAGGAGGGCCTTACAAGATTATACTAGGAACTAGACAAGGTAAACATTGCAAAGATAGTAAAGATTGCTTATTGTTTTCTTAGGTTTATATATGAGGAAGAAAATGAAGTGCTAGTGGAAGAAGTGTCCAAGGTTGATCTCAAGGTTGAGCTCAAGGTTGTACTAGCTTCTATTTAGGAGGATACGAGTCTAAGTTCTAAAGGTTAGACAATGGAGTTTTTGTGGGTCTTTATGATTTCTCGGAAGAATAATTGGTTATGGTGGTGGAGGATACAAGGAGGTTATGGGAGGTCTCAAGGGCCTTTAATTCTACATTCCTATCTTCAATCCCCCAAAAGGACAAGCCTACATATTGTATTGATTTCAGATCTATATCCCTTTGTAATTATATGTATAAGATTGTTGCAATGAGGGTGAACATGGTTCTTTTTAGAGGTTGTATCCAAAGAAAAAAATGAATCCCTACATTGAATACTAATCCACGAAGCTATTGGAGTGACTAAAAAAAGATTTCATAGCATCGAAACTCAAAAAATGAAAGAAATGGTTACGAAAGTGGACCTGTCAAAGGAATATGCTAGATCTATTTCGTTTTATCTAAGGTTCATCCTAATTCACATTAGGTTTTGAGTGCAAATGATGAATTGGATAATGAGGTGCTTATCTTTTATGTCCTTTGTAGTTATTAATAATGGCTCCACTTTAGGTTTTTTAGACCAAGAAAATATCTAAGACAAGGTCACCCTTTGTCACCTTTATTGTTTTTAATTATTGTTGAAGGATTAAGGAGGTGTTCATCAAAAGCAAAGAGAACTAGTTCTTTAAGAGGCATTAAGCTATTGGGATCCTTTTGTTTGATCCATCTATAGTTTCTAGATAATGTGTTGTTTTTATTTTCCAAGAAAAAGACCTTTATATTTGATATTTCAAGTTTGAAATTAGAATACACATATGATTGCCTTAAAATGTTAAAAAATAAACAGTCGTAGTGTTGCCTTGAAATAGTCTCCTTTCCTATCCGATTACTAGATATTACATTCTTCTTAGGCTCCTTTAAGGTAGCCTTAAAAAATCATTTCAAAACATTTTTACTACCTTAAATCTCTATAAGAAGTCTAGACACAAATCCAAGCACAAAGCATAAAACATAATCTCTTTTAGCTCCTACATTAGTAAAGAGATCTTTCAAAATTTTAAATTTGTGTCCCTTCTTTGAACTCTTGCTCAGATAGGAACCCCTCTTGCAATAAAAGAGATTCCTTAGATAGTTGAACTACTTTGGAATTGAAATATCTATAAATATGGGCAAAATATGGTATTTCAAAACTTCCTTTTACCTCCAACTTGATTCATGATTGGAGTTAACAACATATTCTCAATTACACATTTATTATTGGCCCAATCCATTAGCATATTGGAGTCTCTGAAAACTTGCAAGTGTTTAAAACCTTTGTCTGTTGTCGCTTCCAAAATAAGACACAATGCATAGAACTCAAGTCTATTATTTGTTCCTTGTCCAACAAAATATTTCAAAGAAATATAATGATATTATTCAAGGAAAATATTATCGCCACCCCACACATATTTGGGGTTCTCAAACATGCCCGATTGAAGAATCCTCACGCCTTATCACAATCTATGTGTTGATGGGCCAAAATGACCCGTTCAATCAGATGAGGGAAAACACCCGATGGTAGGTCCCAATTAGACCCACTCTCGTTTGAGATAACGTTTCCGACTAGATTTTGGCCTGGTTACCGATCTAACTAATATACTAACTAAATATGAATATGATAACTGAAGGTTCTCAGATGAATTAAAAAATAAAATCCTAACTAACTAATTCTAAGCTAAGAGGAATAATTACAATCCTAAGATGTAGTCTCTATTCTATTTCATACTACACTATCCTGATCAGGAGCAAATACAAAAATGATGAATATAGTGAAATATTCATATTACTTGCACAAAACAAATTCATAATACAAGTAACATGAATGTTTAACAACATAATAAGTTAGAATCAAGTAATTGATTGATTAACTGTATCACACAGTCGTTGTACTCAATTTTAAAATCATGGTAAATGTAAACATGAGAACATTATCTCAGAAGTAATTCAAAAACCAACATTCACACACTACATGAATAAACATGCATAAATTGAATAATCACATTCATACACATTAAAACCACAATCTTCAAAAATGTCTTCAGGTTCAAATTCACATACAGTAAAAATATTGTCTTGCTACATCTAGAAAACGAAAAGCCCTTTCTTGTGGACAATCCTCTCTTTTATAATGAGGAGAACCTATTTCCATGATAATCTTCAATTATGAACCCAAGGCCGTTTTACAAAATGACTCTTCATGTCCCAAATTGGAAAACAAGATAACGATAATAGAGGAAGGAGACATCTGGGTATAGTTATGGAATTTTATTATCATGAGCTGCTCTACCCCTGCACTTGGTCCTGATATTCTTCCCAGAGGGAATAATCTTTCATAATGTCCTCGAGCTTGCCTGATTTCAATTTCTCCATGATTAACTCTCCATTGCAAACTTTGGTAGACACTTCTTGATGTAACTCCTTTGATACGTTTTTAACAGTGTTGGATTTTACTGGGAAGATGGGTAGGTCTTAACAGGTGTTCATCCAAATATTCATTTTCAATTTGATTTGAACTTTCTATGCTTACTTGGTTGATTTATTTTCATTTTTCCGCCTCAATAGTTTTTGTAGTGGCAAGTGTTGCTTCATAAATAAGAAGCAACGTCTACATCATGATTTCTTCCATGAGATCGCTCAAGCTGTTTCACAACCTTATGCAGGTGTCAGTTGCTGCCTTTTGGGTGGCCTATACGTTCTTGAAAAGGCATTTAGAAGTGTCAAATAATATATGATATCAGAGTCTTTCTCTATCAGAATATACTGACAGTGTAGTGGGGGGAGCCTAGCACATATCTTGTCAACTGAGCATCTTCTCTAAGGCCTCATGTGCTCCCTAATACCTTCCTTGAATCTCTATCAGTTTATCTTGTAGTGTGAGTTGTTCTTCTCAACCAATTTGTATTTTACTCAGCAGATTGAGCAATTCATTCTACTTAGTTGCAAATATTTTATTTAGCTTGAGCGCCTGGGTTTTGATAGAATCCACAATAAGTGTAGATGTCCTATTTTCTTCCATGGATTTTTTGAGCTTCTATCTTTCCGCCTCCAATTCCCTATTGTGGGTGTCCCGCTGGGTCTTGATCATTATTTCAAACTTTGTATTCATTTGATCTCTCTGCACTTGTAGGGATCTGTTCAAATTCTCGGTATTGAGAGTGTTAACTACTCTTGCAACATTCCCAAACTCTGAAGTAAGCCTGTCTTTAACATCTCTTAACCCTGTCTCTAGCTCTGTCACCCTGGTTTTGGCAGTGTTTAGGGAAATGGCTACTTCGAGGATGGATGAGGAATTTAGTCCTGCAAAAGCGTGGAGGGAAGATGTTGCTTGAACAACATTATCTTTAGGATCGGGCCCTGCCTTCCATTCTAATATTCTTCCTGTAGACGAATTGGATCTGGTGTCTTGTCCTTTTTTTCTTTTACTCGATCTCTTCTCAATACTCCTTGTTTTATTGTCATAATAGTAGTGTCCAATAATGACTACAATTCCCTCAAAATTTAGGGCTTGAGAAGAAAAAGAGGAATCTCTCGGAATAATATTGAGAGGAGTGTAGTCTTGAGGGGGCATGTTCACAATACCCAAATTGGGTGTTGATGGAGTGTTTGGGGTCTGACTCAAATTATGAAACTGATGTTGTTTCAACAGGTCGTCTGTCTTTTTCTCAGTCTTGACTTCTTCAGCTGCCCATTTATCTTCGGCTTCATCGACCAATCTCTTGGCGCCTGCCTCATCAACCGTTTTCTTTGCATTGGCTTCTTCAACTTTCTTCATTTGAAGTGGTGCTTTTTCCACCTTAAGTTAATTTTTTTTTTTTTAATTCTTTCCTCCTCGACTTGCATCCTTTGTTATTCTTCTTTAGCATGGAATCTCTTTTGTTTCAACTCTTCCTCTTTTCTAGATTTTTCTTTCTCTTTAACTTTGGATTTGACCTATTCCTGTTGGAGAAATCTTTGGAACTGGTCAATTGTCACTCTCTTTATCTCCTCTTGTTCAGATTCAATATCATGCATGGAAATATCATTGGTTAACCTATGAAGGGCTTCTTCATACTATAATATTCCTTTAATTCTATCTTCATCAAAGTCAACTACATGGATGCTGGAGCAGCTGACTACAAGCTCATGTGGGTCATGGCCTTTAGGCTCTCCCAAGCATAGGTGCAGCCCTTGTAGAGTTTCTACCTCCTTTCTTTCATGTGGGTCGTTGGAAATAGTGTAGTTTCGTCTGTGGATTGGGAAAACAGGCCAAAGATTTTTGTTGCTAATTAGGAGCAGTGAGGTGACCCTTGACCCCATGGTTTAGTAAACAAGCTCTCTCGTCTGCATACGGTCTGAGACAAAGTAGGGTAAAAGGTGTGGGGCTTCAATGGTTCCATACACACTAATATATGAATAGTATTTACATATGAACCAGTCAAATATCCCCTTCATCCCAATCTTGGCTTCAAAGGAAATTCTATGTCTTGGAAAACCAAAAAGAATATTGTGTAGAGGGGCAAGGACAATATTACAAATGTCATAAAAATGTCTCTCATAATTAATTATCCAAAGCTGAGAGCAATACACATGAATAGGGGGTTGGTTTTGGTACTAGTTCTACCCTAGGTCAGGAAATTGCACATAGGAACATATAGCATCAATTAGGTAGGAAGACATGTAAAAACATGGATTTTTCATACATGGGGTGTTATTTACATGGAGACATATGTTAAAAGCTAAGATGTTTGCCCAGTTGAATACCTGCCCTGTTTTGACGATGGTATGGTTTAGTGGCATCCAATCGGTCTGGAAGTGTGTGCTTTTCTCTTCGCCATAAAGTTGAAATAGCATGGCTACTAAAAATTTATACAGTGCCTAGAGCATGTGGGTAGGAACCAAATTGTGTCCTTTTTTGAGGGTATCGACTTCATTGGACCACCAATGTTTCATTAGTTTCACTAGTCCTTTGTTTCCATGGGTGAATTCTTTCAAGAATGGCTCATTGAGAGAACATGTGGGAGTGGGTAGAAGGTATCTCAAATCGATGTCTTCAGGCCTTAGAGAGGCCACATGCTTCCCCTGTTTTCTCATGATGGTTGCGGTGCTTGCATCGAATTACTTGAAGCACCATTGCATGGCCTCTTTGTATGGGAAAAGAGTTGGTCGGGAAACAACCAAATGAATGCTATTTTTTTGGATGTTCCAATATATTTCTATGTCCTCGTCCTCTACAAGAAAATCACTCGAGTAAAATTTTTTGTAGATCTCCTCATATGCGGGACTATGGTCTTCACCTATGTGGGGGGTAGTGTCTATTACCAAGGCCTCAGTCGGGTGAGACAACGTTTCAGGGGTGAAGGCTAATTGGAAGTAAGAAAAACCCTTTGGTCTTCTGGGATTATGGCTCACCATGTTAGGATGTTGATTAATCTTGTATCATCAAATCGATAAGAGAATTAACCTATGAGAAAAATAATATGGTAAGCATGAAAATACTAACTATTAAACAGTAAAATATAGTACCTGTAATTGAGCCGAGGAAATGGTTACACAACACACTTATCGAATAAAAGCAGAACGACGTTTACAAACTTTTGGAAGAAAATTGGTCGAAAAATAAGAGTTTATAGCCATTAAGATGTATTAAAATTCCTGTAAATGTGCCATAACTTGTCTGTGTACAAAAATCGTTGATAAATCCAGCTTCAATCCTTGTTATTAATGCTAATTAAGAGAGGTGACATGCCCAAATACATGTATCAGAGTCGACGAGGTTTTTGAATTCGAAATATAACCATCAGAGTCTTAGGATCAAAGTTGGAAAACTAGAGGGTCAGTTTGAGCTCTGTCGGGAGGGGTATCAAAAGCATATTCCCCTTTTACCTAGAAAGGTGTGCCGATTTGATGCGTGTGCAACATTATGGGGAAGGTGGGACTTGTTGGAGTGGTGGCATCGAAGATTGTTGAGGTAAGGTTTAAAGTAAACTCTGAAGATAGGGCATCAAAGGAATATTCCCTTATCAGAGTTCAAAAAGATGAGGGATTGATTGATTTCGACGAGCATGGTATCAACGGAATATTCCTTCGATACCTTGAGTAGTAAAGAGTCTCGAAAGAAATAAAAATATAAGTCATTCAAGATTCGTAAATGGGAAAAGGGCCAATATTAAGTTGCCACATGGTGAGGTCATGATTAAACAAGTCATATTGATTCGGGGTTGTTGAGTACCCATTGGATTCAGATATGACCAACTAAGGGATGCCACGTAAGGAGTGGAATTTGTGTCAGAGCTATCAAAGAGCGAGGGTTGGAGTCCTAAGTGGCGTGTGGAGAGGAAGACTCTGACAACGACGATTCCGACAGACCCCTTTCTAATGAGAACATCGAAAATGTTTCTGTTAGAATGAAAGATATTGTGAGGTTTGTTCCGAATCCATCATGACTTAGGCTAAAATTGAAAAAGAGAGATCTATCATGCTGGGTAAGTAAAACATGGATCAGGTTCTTACTGTGAGAGGAAGGAATAATAAACTTAGGGTAGAAGGGTTGGAGAGTGCGATGCCAGGGGAAATATTTTTGACTGCGTCCTATGGGATGCTATTCACGAATAATCCATAGACTGTATAAGTGATAGGAAAATC
>ML779415.1:73794-85932 GCA_009831015.1 Picea engelmannii
TTCCTTTCTTCTTCCATTTTTAACAACATGTTTAATCTCTCTTGCATTACTGAGCAAGCCTCATCGTGGGAAGATTGGGCCAATTGCAAGGTGGGTAGGAAGGTATGGGTAGGCACAATGGCTTCTTGTCCATAGAATAGGAAGAAAGGGGAGTTTCTAATGGATGACTTGGGAGTCACTTTGTCAGCCCACAAGGCGTTCTGAAGGGAAATGTGTCAATTTCTTTGATGATCGTTGATAGTTTTCTTGAGAATTTTAATAAGGTTCTTATTAGTTGACTCTGGAAAAGAATTCCCTTATGGGTAATAATTTTTTGAATACTTAACCTTAATATTCCGTTCCAGAGAAAATTCAGTTAATTTCAGAGAAGAAAAATATTCGACATTATCAAAGACTAATTATTAAGGAGTTCCAAACCTAGTGATAATATGATATTCAAGGAACAAAGTCACCTGGTTATCATTGATAGTATTCAAGGGTATTGCTTCGCTCCATCTATTGAAATAGTCAGTAGCGGTCAAAATGTATTTGTGTAGTTGGGAAGAGTCATGATTGATTTCCCCGATTATGTCCAGCCCCCATTGTTGAAAGGGGCATTCGATGATCACATGCTATAGGGGAAATACAACTTTATTTTCTTTCCCAGATGACATTTGGCACTGTTGGAATTTCCTTACATATGCGTGAGAATCCTTGAATAAAGTGGGCTAGTAATAGCCAACTCTGAGGATTTTGTGAGCAATGGTGTCTCCACCGTAATGTCCACCAACCGATCCATCATGAAGTTCATATAATACCTTTTCTGCATCCCTTGTCTCGAGACATCTCAGAAAAACACCATCATACTTTTTTCTGCATAACATTCCCTAGATGAGCTGATATTGAGCAGACTTGAGTCTGAGAGATCTTTTCTTTTTGTGATCTAGATAATGTGGGGCCGACTCGTGGGTTAAGTAATATTTCATTTCATAAAACCATTGGTTAGAATTAACATGAATGTAACAAACATCTCTTGTATACAATTTTTTTATCTTGATAGAAAGCATCTTCATGTAATCCATCACTCGTTGATTTCGCAACCAGTTTGCATAATCCCTGGCCTTTTACGATTTTCACAGGCTTAATTTCTAGGTCATACTCCTGTAAAGCTGTAATCCAATTTGCTCTCTTTTCTGCTAAGTATTTCTATACTAGGAGATTCCTGACAACGAGGTAATGAACAATAACTTTAGTCTTAGATTTGAGCAATAACGGTCTGAAGTGATTGAGGGCTTTAAATACAACATATGCTTGTTTATCTACTTTTGGGTAGTTTAATTCTGCTCCTTGTAGCCTAGAACTCATAAAATCCACATAGAACTCATCTCCTTCCTGATTCTTCTTTGTTAAAATAGCTGCAAATGCAATGTCAGAAGAGAAGGTGTAGAGGATGAACTCTTGATTGAAGTCCAGGCTCAATAATTGTGCTATGTCTTCTTTGATCTCATCGAAAGATTATTTTCCTTTATATCCCCATCTGAATTCAACATTATTTTTGATCATGTCTTGCATGGGTTTTATTGCTTCAACAAAGTTGGGGATGAATCACCTCACAAAATTTATTCTTCCCAGGAATGACTGCATGGATTTCTTGTTGCGAGGGGGAGGAATCTTAGCAATTGCTTCAGTTCTCTCAGGTTCAATTTTCATGCCATGCTTGGAAATAATGAAACCTAGCAGTTTGCCTTCATCAACATCAAAAATGAATTTATTAGGGTTGAGGGAGATGCCATATCTTCTACACTTATTGAATACTTTCTTCAAATGAGTTATATGATCTTTTCTGTCCCTTGAGAAGATAGTAACATCATCAAGATACACCACAACACATTCTCCAAGTAGACCTCTGAAGGCGATGTCCATGGCCCTCTGGAATGTTGCTTCGACATTGATGAGACCGAATGACATCTTCCTATAAGCATATGGACCCTACTTAGTCTGAAAATCTATTTTTAGTTGATCGTCATGGGCCACTAAGACTTGGTTATAACTAGAAAAACCATCTAAAAGGGAGATCATTTCAAAGTCGAACACACACTGCATAATTTGTTTCATCGGAGGAACTAGGTAATTATCTTTCTTTGAGGCTCTGTTCAAATTCTTGAAGTCAATACAAAGCCTTATATCCCCATTTTTTTCCCTTACTGGTGCTAAGTTGGAAATCCACTACGTATGTCTGACTGGGAATATGATCTTGGCAACCAACAACTTATTCAATTCTGCTTTGACTTGAGGCTTGAGGTTGGGGTGCATCTTTCTCAGATTTTGTTGAAATGGTTTTGTCTAAGGTTTCATGGGAATAATGTGTTGTATGATTTTGGTGTCATATGTCTTGAGATCCTCATAGGTCCAGTCAAATGTGTCTTTGTATTCTTGGAATTATTTGATGTAAGATTGTTTTTCTTCAGGAGAACAATTTTTCCCTAGATTAATGTTTTGAGGCGTGGTATTTGTCCCCAAGTTCACCACTTCAAACTGCATGGATGAACTATTGGTTTTGCAATTGGTGACTTTCTTGAATTTGTCCCAGAGATCATAAAGTTTCTCCAATCTCACTATATTCCTGGGGATACAATTGGCCGAAACTAATAGGCTGTTTGGTTGAGTTAGATCAATAGTATTTGGATTTACCATTTGGTCATGCTGGCCTTCATATATAATAAAGTCTTTGGCAAAAATAAAATAAAAAAAATACCTTGATTTTCTTAGCTTTCAAATCTACCACCTTTCTTAGTCCTTGTAATAAAGATTCACATTCGATAATATTATTGGTGCATGGGAATTCTAGTCTTCATACAATGAATGCATTTCTTCCTTTCAAATATTTGAGTATGCAACCAATACCTGCACCTTCTAAGGATTTGGATCTGACAAAAAGTAGTGTCCACATATTAGGATCCCCTTTCTTTGTTACAACATCAGATTTTAGGTTTTCATATATTTTTTTTTGTTTTGGTGGCTTAGTAGAGTTAATCAACATCTCTAATCTATCTCGAGAAACTATGTTAGGATGTACATTAGAGGAACTATTATTCTGATCTATTATATTACAGCTAGGCTCGAAAATCTGGGTTCAATGAAGGATTCTAGATTGTGTGTTAGATTCTGCAAGGGATGAGGTTTCAATTGTAAAATTCCCCAAAAACGTTTTATATGAATAATTTTCCAAAATTGAGTTGTTAAACATTACTGGTTCATTTGGGTTGTTAAAGTCAATACCAACATGTTTCATATACCTCTACTTGTCAATCCTAATTTGATTCATTTTACCATTATAATAGATCCATAAATGAGACCAATCAGTAACAAATTAACCATTCAAAATAGCTGACCAATCCCGACTTAAAATCATGCCATAGTTGTCAGGTATGTCTGCTACTATTTTATCAATAGTTTGATGAATTTTTGGATTAGAAGACATCTCGATCAAGACATTTCTTAATTCCCCAATAACTTTAACTCTAGTTCTATCTAATTGGATAATCTGAATGTCAGATGGTTCAGGTTTGACATTAAGCTTCTCACAGATCTTGAGGGGCATGACATTAGATGAGGCCCTTGAGTATACCATACAATTACAAACATTTGTAATAAATATTTCAAAAGTAACAAGGAAAGACAGGGTGGTAGATCTGGACCTCTGTCCGATTAGGGATGCATTTGTCGCTATTTGAATTTTAGATGGAGTGTTATTGTTAGAAGAATTTGCCTTGCTTTTTCCCTTGTTTTTTCCAGCGTTAAATTCTTTCGTGCCAGTGGAAGTTTTCCTTTACAGAGTTTTAATAAAATTTTCTTGAATTTGTGGAATCTTCATAAGTTCAAACATGGAAATGTTTGCTTTAGTCTTCTTTAGATCTTATAAGAAATCATATTCCAACCTGGCTAGGGGTATGGATGATGCATTGGATTTTGGTGTTTGATCAATCGTTTTAGGGTTGAAAGATGTGGTCTTGGAGGGATTGAGAGTAGTGTTGGTTGGAGAAGATGATTGTTTGGTAATGGGCATGGTGGGAGAAGTAGTATTAGTAGTACTAGGGGTGTCATCATAAGCGTTCTTACTAGCACTCCTGGTAGTAACATCATTTTGTGACATGTGTACCTCTTTAGCTTGTTCTTCATCCCCACCATAAGAAATATCCCAAAATGAATTTAATTGTTGCTCTGCAGGCTCTTGAGATTCATGAGGTTGTTCTTGTTGTTCCTGACTTTATTCTCCTTCTTCATCGGCTTCAGTCATATTATCTGTTGCCTAGGTTTGGAGAGCCTAGACAATATCTTCCATGTTGATGCCTTCCATCTAAGAACGTATGGTTTTTTTGGTTGGTGGAGTGATTTTATCTTTCTTGGGGGGGAACCTAAAGAATTTTTTCTGGCTAGAGGATCCTTCTCCACCACCTTTCTTCAAGTCTATTAGATCATTGGATAATTCTTTAATGATCCTCTGAAGAGATTCCATATCCATTGAATCATAAGGCTTTTTATCCTCATTGGGTTTGGACACATACGTTTTTCCCTTACCTTTGTCTTTAGAGGGTTTGAAGTTAGAACTCCCTTTTAAACTCATCATATTATTTTCAATTTTAAGGGCCTCTTGGAAAGCTTCTTCTAGAGTGCCTTTCTCAAATTTTTTTACATACATGACCATGGACATAGGTAAACCAAAGGTGTAGAATTCAATAGTCACATATTCAACTGGTTTAGAGGGACGCGAGATGAATTTCAATAGAGTAAGGAAACATTGATTAAAATCGATCGCCAACTCTTTTGAATCCATCTTGACTCTCGAGAGTTCTAGAACCCGAGTGGCTGGTATCTTATTTTCCCCAAATTTCCTGAGAAAAATGGTTTCAAAGGTTCTCTAATTGGTAATGGAGGCTTCTTCAAGAGAGAAATACCAGGTCGAAGATTTCTCTTCAAACATAAAGGGAAACAAATGACAGACAACGTCTTCATGTTGAATGCTTTGTAATCTAATAGCCAACATGAATTTCTTCACATGATTTTCAGTTGATTTTTTTTTGTCAGGGTTGAATTCTGGTAGGAATTTCTCAGGGTGTCTGAGCATGTCATTTTGAATACCCGGTATAGTGACTGCGTTAACAAACAACTAGGGATGGTAGGGAGGTGGATTCCAATTTGCATTTTCTCCAGCCATGTTTGGGGGTTGATATACGATAATTTGATGTGGGTTATCTTCAGGTTTGCTCTCAAACTAAAATATTTCTTTGGAGTTTTCTTCCGACTCATTCCTTGGAGTGTAAGGTGGTGATTCAGGAGGAGAGGGGAATCTAACTCTTGCTCTGCCGGCTAACAAGTAATATTCAAGGTCAAAGTTGGAAGTCTTAGGAAAATCAACAGTGTCTTCAGGTACATGATACTCATGGGTCCCAAACGAAGGTTTTCCTTGATAGGAGTTTGAGTAGATGAATAAGGGATCTGTATTGTGAAGGTCTTCCTGATTTTCAAGTAGAGAGTAATCTAGGGGAAGATTTTCGGTTTGTCTGCTAAGTTGCTTGGTCAGGGCACAATTGGTGCGTTCAATTGAGTGTCTGACTATGGCGTCAATCTCCGATATTGTTAGGACATGAGGTTGTGGAGAATAAAAGGTAGGTTCGAGAAGAGTGAAAGTGTGGTGAGTGTTGACCTGAGCTGGTGTGTTCACAACATACTCTAGAGGAAGAAAAGTGTGCTCATAGTGGATTGGGTGGAAATCACTTGTTGAGGAAATGTTTACTTGTATAATAGAACAAGATGGGTTTGAGTTTCTATTTGCAACCATTCAGATCTATGGCCCTCCTTATAGCACCATTTTTGTTGATGGGCCAAAATGACCCGTTCAATCAGATGAGGGAAAATGCTCGATGGAAGGTCCCAATTAGACTCACTCTCATTTGAGATACGTTTCTGACTAGATTTTGGCTTGGTTACTGATCTAACTAATATACCAACTAAATGTGAATATGAGAACTGAAGGTTCTCCAATGAAATAAAAACAAAATCCTAACCAACTAATTCTAAGCTAAGATGAATGATTACAATTCTAAGATGCAGTCTCTATTCTATTTCATACTACCCTATCTTGATTAGGAGCAAATCTAAAAATGATGAATACAATGCAATATTTATATTACTTGCAAAAAAAAATCATAATACAAGTAACATGAATGTTTAACATCATAATAAGTTAGAATCAAGTAATTGATTAATTAACTGTATCACACAGTCGCTACATTCAATTTGAAAATCATGGTAACTATAAACATGAGAACATTAATTCAGAAGTAATTCATAAAACAACATTCACACACTACATGAATAAACATGCATAAATTGAATAATCACATTCGTACACATTAAAACCACAATCTTCAAAAATATCTTCAGGTTCAAATTCACATACAATAAAAATATTGTCTTGCTACATCTAGCAACAAAAATCCCTTTCTCATGGACAATCCTCCCTTTTATAATGAGGAGAGTCTGTTTACATGATAATCTTGTAATTATGAACCCAGGGCCGTTTTACAAAATGACTTTTCATGTCCCAAAAAACAAGATAACAATAGCAGAGGAAGGAGACATTTGGGTACAATTATGGAATTTTATTATAATAAGTTGCTTTGCCCCTACACCTAGTCCCAATATTTTTCCTAGAGGGAATAATATTTCATAATGTCCTCATTCTTTCTCGATTGCAATTTCTCCACGATTAACTCTCCATTGCAAACTTTGGCGGACACTTCTTGATGTAACTCCTTTGATGTGTTTTTAACAAAGTGTTGGATTTTACTAGTGAGTCGGGTAGGTCTTAACAATTGTTCCTCCAAATATTCTTTTTCAATATGATTTAGACTTTGTATGCTTACTTGGCTCATTTCTTTGCATTTTTCCACGTCAACAATTTTTGTGGTGGTAGATGTTGCTTCATAAATAGGAAGCGATGACTGCATCCTGATTTCTTCCATGAGATTGCTCGAGGTATTCCACATCCTTATGCAGGCATCAATTTCTACCTTTTGGGTGGCCTATACGTTCTTGAAAAGGGGTTTACATGTGTCAAATAATATATGATATTAAATTCTTTCTCTATCAGAGTATACTCGCAGTGTAGTGGGGGGAGCCTCACACATATCTTGCCAATCGAGCATCTTCTCTAAGGCCTCATGGGCTTCCTGATACCCTCCTTGAATCTCTACCAGTTTATTTTGTAGCGTGAGTTGTTCTTCTCGACCGGTTTGTATTTTACCGAGAAGATTGAGCAATTATTTTTGCTCAATTGCAAATCTTTTGTTTATCTTGAGCACCTAGGTTTTGATAGCATCCACAGTAAGTGTAGATGTCCTATTTGCCTCCATGGTTGTTTTGTGATTTTGTATTTCTGCCTCCAATTCTTTATTGTGGGTGTCCCGCTGTGTCCCGATCACTATTTCAAACTCTACATTCATATGATTTCTCTACGCTTGTAGGGATCTATTTAAATTCTCAGTATTGAGAGTGTCAACTACTCTTGCAGCATTCTCAAACTCTGAAGTAAGCATGTCTTTAACATCTCTTAACTCTGGCTACTTCAAGGATGGATGAGGCATTTAGTCCTGCAAAAGCATGGAGGGTAGAGGCTGCATGAACAACATTCTCTTCAGGATCGGGCCTTGCCTTCAATTCTAATATTCTTCCTGCAAATGACTTGGATATGGTGTCTTCTCCTATTTTTGTTTTACTCGATCTCTTCTCAATACTCCTTGTTTTATTATCATAATATTAGTCTCCAATAAAAACCACAATTCCCTCAAAATTCAGGGCTTGAGAAGAAAAAGAGGAATATTCCATAATAACATTGAGACGAGTGTAGTCTTGAGGGAGCATGTTGAGAATACTCAAATTGGGTGTTGATGAAGTGTTTGGGGTCTGACTCAAATTCTGTAACTACTTTTTTTTCAACAGGTCATCTTCCTTTTTCTTGGTCTCGACTTCTTCATCTACTCGTTTAACTTCGGCTTCATCAACCAATCTCTTGGCCTCTGCATCATCAACCAATTTCTTTGCCTTGGCTTCTTCAACTTTCTTCATTTGAAGTGCCGCTTGTTCTACCTTAAGTTCATTTTCTTTTCTGATTCTTTCCTCCTCGACTTGTCTCCTTTAATATTCTTCTTCAGCCTGGAGTTTCTTCTGTTCCATTCTTCCTCTTTTCTAGCTTTTTCTTTCTCTTTAATGTTGGAGTTGACCTAATCCCATTGGAACAATCTTTGGAACTGGTCAATTGTCACTCTCTTTATCTCCTCTTGTTCGCATTCAAGCTCATGCCTGGTAGCATCATTGGGTAACCTCTAAAGGGCTTCTTCATACCATAGTATTCGTTTAAATCTATCTTCAACAAAGTCAACTACATGGGTGTTGGAGTGGGTGAGCCCAACAGATCTGACATGGCTGACTGCAAGCTCATGTGGGTTGTTGGGTCGCCAAAATATCATATTTTTAGACACCTTTCCCTTCACTTTTAACTATATTCCCTTCACTTTTCCCCATATTCCGCTTTCCCGCAACTTTACATTAAGATCATTTTCATGATTACATTTGTGTTTAGACCTCTTATTTTTAGAAGCATTTATTTTAGTACTTTGGGTGAATTTATGATTAAATATTGGAAAAATAACATGTTTTCACTTATATATCAAAGTGGGATGAGTTATATGATGTTTACAAGTGTATTTTAAGACTCCAACCAAGTCATATCTGACTATCAAGCCTCAAATTCTAATTTCCTCTTCAACCCCTTGAAGATTTGATGAAGATTTTGAGATTCAATCAAGTATCTTGGATGGAGAAGAATCATGGAAGAGATATTTGTGAGAGGATTTGTAGAGATATTATTGCTAGGTGTTAGCACATGGTTGTAACCACATGAGATAATTGTGGATATATGAGAGATTTGTGGAGCTGAATTCATTATTAGTTATCTTAGTTTTTGTATAAATAAGAGTGCCTCCTCCATTCCAAGAGGAGGACTCTTGGAGCATTTTGTCCAACTTATGATGGAATAGAATAAAACCTCTTTTCATGTTAATTTCCATTCTCTAGTTTTAGATGTAGAATGCTTTAATTTAGTGAATTTAGTGAATTTAGTGTGTTACTTTGTTCTTGAGAGAATCGAGATCACTCCAAATAGAGCATAGTAGCATTTTGTTTCTTCTCTTCTTTATTTTATGCTTAATTTCCTTTATGCAAGTGTGTTTAGAAACCTCTTTCCAATTCCTTTAATTTCATACGACGACAAAGTATTGTTGTAAGGAGCTACATTCATTGTAGTATATTTCACCTTGCAACTTGATCTACTACCATTTGAGCAATGACAACTTAGGATTCAAAGAGATAGGATTTATGTTTAATTCATGCAAGTGTGTTTATAAATCTCTTTTCAAATCCTTTCTCATATGCTGTCAGAGTATTGTTGTAAGGAGCTACATTCATTGTAGCCCATTTCACCTTGCAACTTGATCTACTACCATTTGAGCAATGATAACTTAGGATTGAAAGAGATAGGATTTAATTTATGTTTAATTCATGCAAGTGTGTTGAGAAACCTCTTTTCAAATCCTTTTTGATATGCTCACATAGTAATATTGTAAGGAGCTACATTCATTGTAGCATATTTCACGTTGCAACTTGATCTACTACCAATTGAACAATAATAAGTTAGGAATGAAAGAGTTAGAATTTAATTTACGTCAAAGCCTTTATTTATTGCATGTGTGATTTAAAATTTCTTTTCATCCCTTAACCTCATTAAGTTGACAGAGTACTGTTGCAAGGAGCATATAATGCATACTTCACCTTGCAGCCTGATTTTCTACAGTGGAACTGTGACTAGTAAGGGTTGAAAAACTTAGAATTTGATTGAGTTTGCTTAGATTATGTTTAGTTGCCTACTCCTGCATATATTGTTCCAACATCATCACAAGCTTATGATCATCCCTGGATAAGCAATTGAATTGCCCAACATTTTTGGCGCCGTTGCCGGGGATGATGCTAAGGGATTAGGCATTATGAATTTAATTCAGTACCAATATGTTTTCTTTGGTTTGATTCATGAAAAAAATAATCTTACTCATGTCGAAAATATAACTTGGTGACAACAGGGTCTCAGTAAGCACGAGGGGCATTTGATTACGTGATTGTTTATGAGATTTAGTTTTGAAGTTTGTTTTGTGTTTGTTTCCATAAGATTTCATTCATTTCTCAATAATTTTCATTCAGTGGTGTAGTAAGAGCCACCTTGTTTACTACCCATTGGTAGGAATATCTACAAGAAAAAAGGGACATACATGAAGAGGGAAAACAAGTGGAGTTCCAGGAGCTACGAAATTGAGGTTTGCATAAAAGGTAAATTTTTTTTAGCATGTTTTTCAAGTTGCAGATTTCAAAGATTTAAAGCGTCGCCAGGTTCCTGAGTATGGTCTCTTCTTGAGCCTAGTTGCAACCTGGAAGATCAAAAAGGAGACTTTGGAAGTTAGTCCTGTAGTGTCTACTTGAGAAAATAAGCTTTTACTTTTCACTATAAGAAGATTTTATTATTATTATTATATATATATATATATATATAAAGTTAAAAAAAATAAGAATAATAATAATTAAAAAAACATAAGTTAAAAACATTTAAAAAATTAAACTAGTTTAATACATTAGTTTAAACCAAAAAAATTATATATAGATAAAAAAAAAAACAAACAAAACCTGTGCGCACACCATTTATCGAGCCAACCTTTGGCACTTGGAATACACTTCCATCCATAATGCTTGAGCTTCGACCTTACCCTTCGATTTGCAGTTTCAGGCTTCAACCTTGTGTAAACCTACAATAAAAATTAATCCATGGTATTATCACAAAACTGGGCTGCAACCTGCAATAAAAGTTAGTTGTCTGAGTTAGTCGACTGGACCTCTGAGCTCTAGTGAAATGGTTAAATGTTGGTGGCAGGTCAATGGGTCGATCCCCTAACCGTTGAGATAATACCATTTTTTCATTCATTGTCAATTCCCCCCCAATGGCAGATATTGCCTTATTGGTCTCCCTACGAAGACAAAAGCATGCATGATCTCAGGTTCCTCGAATCCCATAGGCATTGGGAGAATCGGGTAGTTGCTACAATCCATGAGTTCTTCAATCTCACTACTGAGAAAAATATAACATTGGAGAAGATTTCCCATTTGAGGCACTCTTTCTATTTGCCCAATAAACTGAAGAATTTCCTTGTGCAGTATCAGGGCATTTTCTATATTTCGACTCCTTTGTTGTCTTTTGTTTCGAAATATTGATATCCATCGACGCTTCCAAGCTCAACCCTATCGTTCCTAGTGCCTTTTTGTCAAGAACCTCCCATTCTTCATCATTCATGGCCGTCAGATTCTTTGCTATTCCACCCAATGGTAGGAATAGATCCTTCCGATATAAATAATATTCCATATGCATCTTCCATAAATGATAGTTTTGGCCATTAAATTTCTCGACGCTAAACTTTCCATCTTCCACCATTGCTCCCACTCGAACCAGGAACCCTCTTTTCCTGCGAGTTACCTTTCGCTTTGATACTAGTTGTTATAAAAAATAAGATTGTGGAGCAATAAAATAAAAACAAATGCGGAAATAAAATACACAAGATAAACAATACAATGGAGACACAGATATACGTGGTTCACCCAGTGTGGGCTATGCCAACCAGAGAAATTCCAGGTTCGTCCTTTTATTATCCAACAAATGAAGGGATACAACCTACAACACACTCACTATAAATTTCTCTTCTTTCTCTCATAGTATCCTCTCTCAGAATAGAATATTCGCAATGATGCATAACCGCAACACATTTCCCTCATAAAAGAGGGTTTCCTTGTAGGGAAAAAAACCTTAACATAATTTCTACCGTCAGATCTGTGACCTTGTAATGAATTGTCCAATTTTACTATGAAATTACAATATACATTTACAAGGCATTTTTTCCTTTAGGGGCCTACTTTCCCCCGGACCCCATATGGAGGGAAATCCCCCTTGTGTGGAAGGGTGTACAGTATTATGGGGTGTACAGTCTTCATGGGGTATAAACACAGCTG
>ML779415.1:91298-122695 GCA_009831015.1 Picea engelmannii
GAGTCTAGGTACATTTTGGAATCCCACAAACCATTGTCTAAGATCGGGATAGTTGATTTCTCAACACATTCTGGTCGAGCCTTTGGTCACTGCTGGACACCAAGCTCACCAAATCCATGACCTTCTACCCCCAGATAGATGGCCAAACCGAGGTTGTAAATCGAATGATTGTGCATATCCTTCGCATGTATAATTAAAATGACCCTTGCACATGGGATGAGAGACTTCCCTATGTACAACATATCTACAACCAAGCCCTGCATAGCTCAACCGGCCACAACCCCTTTCAGGTGGGGTTGGGATTCCAACCATTGGGTCCCATAGATGTTGCACTTCCCCTTGCGGTCACCTCGACCGACTCATCTCCTGCTCCAACTAAAGCTGACAAAGCCACTCATTTCATTGAGTCCAACACATCCGCCAATAGGTTCAGGATATCCTACAGAAGTCCAATGACAAGTACAAACAACGCCATGATCAACGTCGGGTGCCACATAAGTTTCAGGTGGGCGACAAAGTTTGGTTGTACTTGAAGAAAGAACGCCTTACAGGACCCCATCGGAAGCTTCATCCACTCCATTATGGGCCATGCACTATCACCAAGGCTGTGGGGGATAATGCTTTTGAGCTCAACATTCCTCCTTTCTTTGGCCTGCACCCAGTGTTTAACGCGGATCTCCTTCGCCCTTATTTCCCACCATTATTGGACACCTCAGAAGTAACAGAACAAATGACACCAATAGAGCTCAACATCAACTACATACAAAGGAATCCAATGATTAGATTGTGGACACACAGATCAAGGGCACTCGACAGGAAAGGATCCAACTTTATCGAGTCGTCAAAGCAGGGCAGCTCCTACACCAAGGCAAGTGGCTCACCCGGGGCCAAATTCAGCAGAAATTTCCTCATCTAATGGGGGATCTCAATGCAATGGAGACCATCGCTTCCTAAGGAGGGAGGATTTATCCAGATGGATATCAGTGGCCACCCACCTTTTCCAACTGGCTCAAAACAGTTTTATGGTAATTTTGGTAATTTACTATTTTTAGCAGTTTTCACTTCCGGAGCCGTTTTGAGGCCCTAAATGATGTTTTTTGGGAAAACAGGTTTACAAATGGATGCTTCAATATTGCGCCTAAAATGAATCTCCTCGGTGATACCTTTCGAACGGGATATCATACACCTAAAACAAAGATCGTATGCAAAACTTACGACCCCGGGAAGTTGATGTACTAACTTACCCAAACGGGGCCCACATGACTTTTGGCGCTTCATCTCCTAGGGTTAGGTTTTTTGGATGTCTAGGGTTTTTAAATTTCTTGCTTATTGTAAAAATGCCTTTAGAGCCTCATTGTAATCATATTCTTACGAATGCATGCAACCGTCACATCTCTTCTCAGAGATAAGCCGCCACCATTCCAACAAGCTTGTTTCCGTTGCATTTTACAGTTTCAGCTTATTTTGTTATTGAATAGAAAACCAGTTTTATTGCATCTATGTTATTTTGTGTTAAGCACCTGTTAATAATATGTATTCATTTTTTTTTTCTCATAAAATCCGGATCAGCTAAACCTTAGGCTATTCCTCGGGGGCCTAACTAAACAACGAGCGCAGAGGACTAGGCTATGGCCACATGTGCCATCACCGCAGGACCAAGACCGAGAATTAAGGGGCCAACACACCAAGAGGTTAGCCCGTGGCCACGTGCATGTACCCCATATGAACAAGGGATGATAAATAGGGGGCTGCGCTCTATGTTTTGTTATAAAGTGGGTTTAAACTTTATTATAGTGATTTTATGGGTATTATTCAACAAATTTTGGATATTTTGGCTAATATTGGGAGATATTGGGCCCTTTTTGAGGCCAGATCTCGGGGGGAAGTTGGGAGATGGTTAATGGCTTCAGATTTATATAAACTAGGGGTTATTGAAGCTAAGGAGGAGGTTTAGAGTAGGTTTATGTTGAAGATTTTCCAAGCCAAAGCCATTTTTATGCAGGGAAGCTATTGAGGAGCACACCTTTGCGGGCCATTTCTAGGAGCTCCGGTCATCCGATTTCAGTGTTGTCTGTTTTGTTGGGTTCTAAAGATCTGGTAGATCAAGAATAGATCAGTTTGTAACATTTTTGGCTCTGCTGTGATGCACTTTTAAAGCTTCGAACAAAAATAAGAAAGCCTCACCCATTGAGACAAAGGCCCAAAGACGTAGGCGAGATTGCCAAACTCCGTTATCACTTTGGTGTTTTATGGTTGGCTGTTCTCATGCTTATGTTCAGATATGTATATGTTTATATGGCTGTAATATTTCCTCTTTCATTAATTTCCTAAATGGTAATTTAACTCATGCAAGATAACTCAACGATTGTCATTTAAAAGATCTTTTCAGATCATACATGGGGGAAGAAGGGATAGAGTGAGATATATCAGGTCCCCTACTAGAAAGGATTGTGTACCAGGTTAGTAAGTAGAAGTGCACAAGAAGAGAGTTCAAGATGAAAACTAAACTCGAAAGTTATGAGATGGATGGGGTCATGTTGGATCTGGGTTCTAATGTGAACATCCTACCGAAGATGTCATGGGAATTGATGGGTAAAATGAGTTTGGTCTAGTCTCCCATCCAACTTCAGTTGGAAAATCAATACATAATTTACCCCATGGGTCGATTAGAGCAATTCAAGGTGAACATAGAATGGGTGAAGATGAAATAATTTTTTGAGGTAATAGAGATCACAAATGACTCTAATCACTTCCCTCAAAAGATAGTTTCTACTACAATAACAAATCTAGTCAGAGGCTACCCGTAATTTCCACCATCTATGCCGCTAACTTGGAGGTGTTGTGTTGTCTCCTAAATCTCTACCTTAGCCATTGACCTCCATTCCTCGTTCGAGTAGTCCCACATGGGTCCTCATATTTGACCCTTCAATACTCACTTTGGTGGAAATGTCTAGTACCAGAATCCCTTTAGCACCATTTCTGACTCCATTGATGCATGATTGTATTACTACTCTGCTTTACAAATTGGTAAATTGACACCAAATTCTTAGTTAGGATCATGCACAACTACAAATGCAACACCAAGTAGAAATTTCCACGTACAATCAGATGCAATCTCACTATCAACAAGAGGTCCAGGTTCACCATGCCTTAAAACAACGATATTTGACATGGGTTGTGGCCCACAAAAACACAAAGGTTCAACATGATGAGAGTAGTAACACATTCAATGAATTTGCAGGGATGGTCGACAATTTGTATATGTAGATACCAAACACCTCAGTAGAAGGTCGCGACATTCCCCCATGTATCAAACTCTAAGCCATAAAGGCATGCAAACAAAAATTGAACTCACGGATTATGGCACTCCACCCATCGCTTCAACAAACAATCCTAGAGGCAACACAGATGCAGAAAAGAATTGTGTTGGCCAAAGAAACCATCCTGTATGACCAACATGGATTAAAGGAATTTTTGGGGGTGGTCAAATACAACTTTACCTTATGGAATCATGTTAAAACCTCCCCTCGAATTGATTACAATTGATGACAGAGTTCACATGGAAGAGGATGAAGTCTCAGAACAAAAGAGCAGCTTGGTTTCCCTGCCTTAGTCGAGTGAGAAGTTGCAATGGCACCCATTGTGACCAAAACTAAGAATATTCATGTCGTTTGCACAAAGCAACAAACAATTTCAGAGCTTGTCATTGATGTGGCTAATAAGGCATTAATTTTTTATACTTAGATGAAGGACGTGTAGGTCATTTCCACCTGGACGATAAAGAATATGGATACGATGAACCTGCCAACCCCTCAGGTTGAGATGACCGATGAAGATGAGGTTGTCCAACTCACCCAGGAACTCCACACCACCCTCAATGAATTTGATACTCGTTTCAAATAATTTCTTCAATAAATCATGAAGACAGTTCCATCCTTTTCCAGCTCGGTCACTCCATGAGGCCACTGGCTCGAGTATGAGCCAAGAAATAGTGGTTGGGGCCTATTGGAACACAATTTTTTGGGTAAATATCACATGCATGAACAAATGAAGTTGTGCATGCATTTCAATTTTTTCACACACTCCAACAATTGCATAATGGATGATATGAGGTGTGTGTGTTAGTCCAAGTTTTTGTAATGCACCCCAGTCTGATTTTTACCAATGCATTTATGTTCAATTTTTTCCAATGAGCGCATGTCTAAGTTTGTGATGCACACTAGAAATTCAGGAGACACCACATGCATGTCAGAATCAATAAAAGAATGTTGATGTTTTATAGCAATGAGAGGTATTCCCTCTTGGACAAGTTTTCTTAGAGAGGAAGATTCCAAGAAGTCAAAGGAAGACAATTAAATAGTTGAAGAACACCCCAAAAGAGAAGTCAACCCATAGGAAAATAATGAAGTGGAAATACAATTTCCAGGAAGAGAAGTCAACGCACAGAAAAATAATAAAGTGGAAATAGAATTTCCAGGAAGAGAAGTCGACCCACAGAAAATGATAAAGTGGAAATAAAATTTTTCAGGAACAGAAGTCAGCCCCAACTAAGTCATTGAACTAGTATAAATAAAGGTGATGCCTTGCTCATTTGAACACACAAAACTCATCATCTCAGCAAGGAAAAGGAGGTGAAATTCTGAGGCAACCCAAGGAGATGTTGCAACTAAGGTTCTTGGTGGTTTCTCTTGTGCGTTACCTATAGAAGAGTTGTGATAGGGTTGTGAGGTGACTCAGTTGTCTACCCTCTCCAGGGTTTGGCAAAAAGAAGAGAAAAGTACTTGTTATCAAGGTTTATTCATTGTTGTTTTTTCTCTTGTGAATAGATATTGTTCATGGTTGTACAATATTATCATAAATATTCTCTCTAAGAAAAGTTGGTTGGGTTTTTCCCCCGAGTTTGGGGTTTTCCAATGATAAATATTTGTGTCTTCTTGTGCATGTCTATCTTCTTTTGTATCCTACTTATATTTTTTAGTATATGATTGTCGAATGTTAAAAGAAGATCAAAGTACTCTGGTAAATATATTTCTACTTAAAATGTAATAAAATATCACATACTATCAGAGCAGGTTACCTTCAAAATAGTCTAATCATTGAAAGGAAGATCATACATTGTTGTTATTTGTCGTTACACATGAATTTTTTTCGCTGCATAGATCTAAACTTGTCAAGATTGTTGAGAAATTTATTGGAGGATGTTGAGATTAATTTTTCCATAGGATAACTCACCCTAGCCTAGCGCACCTCCTGATGGTCTCATATTACAACTTGGTGAAAGTTGAAATTTCTATTATAGTCTCAGTTACTAGTTGTGGTTTCTAGTTACCAGTTGTAGTTACAATTGCATTTGTAGTTGAATTTTCCAATTACATTTGAAGTTACCAATTACAGTTGCAGTTTCCAATCTCTAGTTGCAGTTGCAATTTCTAGTTTCCAGTTTTCAGTTGTGCAAACCTTAAGATTAGAAGACAAGTTGGATGGTGCTACAAATTTCAGAGTGATAGTAGATCCAAAGGGATCATATATATAGTGCACTTAGAGGAAACTCAAGAGTTGGAGGAAGCTGTGATGATGTCTCATATAGTATATGACAACTCAAAATCAAATGGAACAACAACAACAAGACTCCAGGTTTGCATATCAGGTTTTATATTTCATATTGTTCCATCTTTGGTAAATGTTGCAACTGGGAAAACAATATTTAGACCGAATCCTTGATGTACCTGGTTAACACCAGGCCAGATATATTCTTTGTAGTGAACACATTGAGCCAGTACATGGTGTTGAGGAAAATATATGAATTGATTTTATTCAAGCATTTTTAGAATTTACTTGGATAAATTAAAGTAGACGGGAATATCACCCTATATTTATAGCCAAAAAAATATATATCCTAACTCACAAGTATTAATTACAAGTGCTTAGGCTAGTCTTTTATCAACAAAAATCTTGCTGGAAATTCACTTTTTTTTTTTTTTCTGAACATATCAGTTGCTAAAATAAATGTAAGAACATAAGTGAAGACACCAATATGATAATCAAGACAATTGAGACATAAACAAATCCTTTATTTCATTCCAATTCACCAAAGAGTCACTTTCTTTAAAAAATGTCATACAGAAATCTTGGACCAAAGTCAAACTTAGACATCCTCGATGGAACATACAAAAGGACCTCTAACAGAAAACCAAAACTTAACTCTAAAATCGAGATCATCTTGCCACAGATTTCTTCCCACTCGACTCTACACAATATCCTTTGTCAGTCATGAAAACTAATTCACAAACAAACAAGTCTATAGAAACTATCAAAGATAGATCAACACCTCTGAAGAACAAGTGTCTGAATGATTTGATTCAGCCCTGAATATTGCTGTCTACAATAAGACCCTGCTATCATAAAAGAGAATTAGGCTATGATGAATATATGAATGAATGAAAACTGAATTATCTCAACACAAACTCAAAGAGAAAACCTTAGCATGCTTATGCTTCTCTCCTCTTCTTGTTCCTCCCCTTACTTCTCATTTTAACAAATTAGAATTGGTTGAAGTAGTTGAACCAACTTATTAGTTAAGATAACTAAAGACTCAACTAACTTTAGTTAGGGGGGGGGGAGTAATAATCATAATAGGGTCATAAATAAATATTAACTAGTAGGTGGGACCCCTTGTGACTCCCTTTAGTTCATAACAATCATAACAACTATAACATGATCCATTTGTTAAGAAAACACAACACCTTGTGCTTCCCCTCAAAATATTTACTTTTGGCAATTTTAGCTCATAAAATTTGAAAATAATATCCATATATCCAAAATAAAACATGCTGTCTAAAATCCACGAAGTCAATTGTCATAAAACAATAGATAACATAAAATTCAAAAGCCATATTTTCCAGTCTGTGATGCAACCTTTCCTTGGTTGTTGTTGTCACCTCTTGATTTTCTCGAAGTCGCCTTGGGTTGGGCAGAGCCTTTAGGCTTTATCTCACTGATCACATGGGACGAATCACCCCTCAAATGAATCCACGAAGACACAGATTTGTTAGAGTCATCAGAGGGTGAGGAAGGGGCATCAATAACTTTTCCTTTATCAAATGCATGGTGGGATTTAGTCTTCAATCTCTTGCTGGCATGGGAGGATTGCACTGGCGAGTGGTTAGGGGCAGCTTGGACAATGGGGTTCAAAGGTGGAGGAGCAGGCAAAGTCAAGTTGGGCCAGCCACGATGTTGGGAGACTGCTGGGTGAACAATCTCCTGCCACCCATCATTTTCAGGGACTTCAGGATGTAAAGAGACATGAGGAGGCATAGGGATGCCGTGGACTTGAGGGGCTTGGAAAGGAGGCCTTTCAGGCCTAGGTTGGACTATTCCCTGCCCAATCCAATTAAAGAATCCAACATGAAACAATTGGTCAAGCTCTTCTGAATCAACATCAAAATGTATAGAGAACCTGGGCCTTCTTGGGCCTCAATTCTAGTTACCTCTACCTCTGTTTCCTCGGCCATGGATTCCCCAACTGAAAAAAATCATCCTGCATATGTTAACGATTATCAAATAGTATTTTAAATAACCATGCATGACAACTCCTTAAAAATACGAAATAGATTTGGCTCAGAATGTATCGGGCTCATGCAATCCAATCCATAAAAATTGTTCTAACGTTAATCAATGAGTAGGGGGGTGAAATAGTGTTCTGGGATATGTGAGGGGTTTCCATTTCGTGAAAAGATGATATAATGAAAGGGGAGAATAAATTTTCATTGCTCAATGACAACAACAATCAATTGTAAATCAACCCAATAAACCTTACTGCAATCCACTTAAGACACTGCCACTTCATCCACTTAACACAAAATTTCTCTTGGCTGTAATCAATATCAGAACATGGAGTGAACAAAATGTATATGGGATATGTGAGGGGGTTGTAATTAGCGGAAATGAGATAATGAGAGGGGAAAAATGTTTACTGTTCATGAGATTAATCAAGAAATCCATAACATATTTTGCAGTAAGAAAAATATGCATCAACCAACAATCAGATGACTGAGTCATAATTCCTGTGTATTTGCCTAATTTCATTGTCCATTAATATCCAACATAGTGCCATTTACAAAATATAAGTATTTCACACAATTTGTAAGAGGTCCTGTTCCCTTTATTCGCACACTCTTCATTTTATAACAGTCAACAACATCACTTATTCCCAATCCATAATGATTAACAACCACCACTGCCATACATTTCCCCAATCCACATATATATTTAAAAGTAGCGTTTAATGAAATCACTATTTCTGTAATAGAGCCAATCAAGATCTGTAACGATATTCGTTCCCATATATATAAGCAATAGAAAGATCAAAATAATCAAAACTTCACATGCCACGCCTGAAATGACAATTGAATATACAACCAACAATCATCATTTATACACAGACTATGCAAGAGTAAATGTCCAAGGCATTATAATCGTGCCACTATAAAATAAAACATCTCAATGCAACTTAAAAGCCGATCCAAATACCTGACACGACTGTCATCAACAATGGTCAATTTCAATAAATAACATGCTTAAAAAAAACTCTGAGGGTATCATTGAGTATAAAAAAAACTATCCATACTACACACAGAGCGCAACCAACCAAACTCCACAATACAACATTTCCACTTGTCACAACAAACACATAGTCGTGCCAATAACTCAACATATCGTGCCGGGGCTCTGCGCATAAATAAGTGGTTGGTTTGTTTAAGTGACATCGTGATTCAATCAAATCCGTTCCTATTCAACCATGCCTATTCAACGAACAACATGAGGATGCTGTGGATATGCCTTCTATAGTTATCCAATTGATTATCATTCAACCCCAGGGGGAAACATAGTTATCATGCCCAATGTTTCATTTGCAAAACACCATACACAAACGCGACTTGTGTGAGCAACCCTAAGAATTCGTGACCAATGCCATCCATCGACCAAATCGCCATAAGTGAAATACTAGTGACTATACATCAACCAACCATTCGCCACTGTGGTAAAAAAAAAATCCATCGACCGAACAAGCCATGGTAGCTATGTATACCCACACATCAAATCGAAACGGGCAAAGGCCCTTCCATTAAAAACAACCGAGTTCTTTGACATCAGGCGAGTGACTGTGAACTTTAGAAGTGCAATGGAAATGTAAGGTTCACGCTATTATCACAGAGGCAATGACAAAAACCATACCAACACGACTGCTATACAACTAATGGGTGAGCCCATATTCAAAGTAATAGACCACAATAACCAGGAACAACTTGGCAAACTTGATAGTCTCCCTATGCAACTCTAGTCTAGAGGGTTAAGGGTTTGCACAATAGCCTTCACAGGAGGAACATAACTAACTGCAGTGAAACTTCGAGGCTAAAGGTGTATGCACAAGGAGAACTATGATTCACTTGCGAATAGGGGATAGTTCCTTGACAGGATCGAAAAAGGAAGACATGGCTCTAATTAAACCTCAGAATTGTGAAGGCAACCATCCAACCATGATTTAACAAAACCCTTCAACCAAAACACAGTGGTAACAAAGAACTATCACCCAGGAAGACTAACAACTTTGATGAACTTAAAACTATTACGGAAGAACCATCCATTTTCCATTTAAAACCAAAATTTCACATAGTTGCAGCACTCAGGACAAACACAAACCCACACAACTGAGCCAAAATTATTTCATAACCAGAGTGAAGTCAAGAATGGCCAAAAGAGACATACCTGTTAATCGAAATCCTTAAGATGGGAAGTGGCCGAGCGGTTTCACCTTGCCAAAAATCCGGAGTGCGAACACAACAACAAGATCAAACAATAGTTCGACTAGGGTGGCGGCCAACGAGAAGGGTAAAGGTGACGTGTAGTAAATGCACATCACCTCCACCCACATCTCATTTACTCAACAATACATTTCAACGATCCTTCTATTAACACCATTAATCAACCATGCATCGAGAATATCAACACATTCAAAACCACTAAACCATGCCACCTTTCTAACTTAAGCCATATCATAATCCAAATTCCATGTAACGATTCGCATAACCATTAACATTTTGACCTTGCCAAAGTATACCACTAACGTTCCATATCATATATATATTGGCCACCTAATTCCATTAACCATTTTATAACTGTTTGCATTATCACTTTGCCAAAATGTGCCACCAACTTTTCAACCACATGCATATAAATCGTGTAATTAAAACACAATTTCATAGCTATTTTCTTGTTAGCTAGGAATTAATTACCAACCAATATTTTCATGCATGTAATATTGCAGAACTAGGTCTCTTTTGCATCAGATATAATACTTTGCTCTTTCTCAAAACTTCCTTTCTACAATTTTCACTAACATATTTGTTATGCAGGTGTAATAAGAACAAACCAAAATGACATTAATGAATAGCATATGCCATAGTAGCGTAAGCAACCAACCTTTCATAAGCTCATTTTATAACTAATAACAAAAGATCTTCATCAACCACGTGTCGCACATCGTCTCAACATAAAAAAATGCACAGATCTGCTCTTTAATAGTTCAAGGGGGTCCCACCTACTAGTATTATTAGTTTTAATATAATAGGCTTAAGCAACACTTTTCAGGCGAAACCATGTTGACTCCACAGGGAAATTTGTTTTTAACAGATTAGAACTCACAACTCATGTTTTCACAGATCAAGAATAGTAATCTCAAGGATACGTAACTCTAATTATTGTACAACATGGGGAAGTGAGCGGATTTAATGGAAAGATGACCGGGAATTTGGGAATAACTCATGAAAATTGTTAAGTATGAGGGATTTTACCACTATATGCATAATCATTTGACTGTAATATGCTCTTGAATTGAAAGAGGAAAACTCATAGTTTTGGTCTTAAGATCTCAATGGATGAAGAACAGGCAAGAAGAAGCAGGAAACAACCAATTCCTTGTAAGACAACAACAAAAATATGTAACAAATTCAAAGGTCCTTCAGAGGATATATCATAATAGCTGTGTAAGCTTGATTTATATTGACTAACAATGCTTTTGTAGGGGTGTCACTGTGGTAGAATTGATCCAACATTCTATCTTGACTAAACACTCAAAAGATGATAAAGTCAAAAATTGCAACAGAAGTAATAATGCATAAATTAAAATAGCAGCAGTAAAAGACAGAAATAAAACGCAGCAAGAAAATAAAACTCAACTTAGAAAGAAGAAATTAAAGTGCTGTAAGGCAGAAAAAAAACAAAACACAATACCGAAAGCAAAGCTAAGCTACTAGTATACAGAAAAATCCAATCAACAAAAAAAAACCTTTCATGCTGGTCCCTCGCAATACTTCAAGCGAGGACTGTTAGTGCTGTGAGAAAACCATCGTCTCTGTAATTCCTTTAAAATTTCCGAGTTAGTGTCCAAGACAAAAGTAATATGGAAATGACCCAACACTTGAAATTCTGACGTAACTATCAACCTTTGGACGCATACAATTAAATCATCAAGATAAACATGGAGATTGACCAATTCATCGAAAGTTGTGTGTATAGGCCCTTTTAAGGAAATACTTGTATCAAATAAGCCAGAAGGCAGGTAGTTGTAAGACATAGTATCGCAATTAGTAATACAAGTGGTTTTTTGAATATTTTCCCCTTCTACCTCGATTTTATTGTAACCAAACAAACTGTCAAGTAAGGGCTCCAAGTGTAACTCTAGAACCTGTTGTAGAAGCATTTTCTTTTTGAGAGGGGGGGAAGGATTTCTCATAATTTCTTGTCCGAATGTTCGAAGACTAATGCAGGTTATAATATTATCAATGGTCTTCGAAGCAGGTTCCCATTTGGAAACCCAACTAGGGTGGACTAAAAAAAACATTTCAGTCCTTGAGAAATTCCTCGGCTTCCTATGAAAGGTTGCTTTTAGTGCAGAGTTAACAAGTCTTTTTTTTTGCCTAGTTGATCTCATAGTATGCTGAACAAGACCTGGATAAATACCATGAAGATCCATATTACACCAAGCAAAAACCTTTTGAAATCCACCAAGTAATTTAGCAGGCTTCATTCCTTCTTTATCCAAACCTTGGACATTTATTTTAACGTTTGGTGAGGATCCAAGTGTCCTAATTTTCATGGAGATGGATTCAACCACCTTTAGTTGTAACTCCTCTTCCTTTTCTTTATTGCCTCCAACACTAAAAAAAAATGAACCCTCAAGAGGAGTTAAGCCCTCTTGAATCTTATTATTTTCCATGGATATAGTTTCCTCAGGCTTAAGAGGTTCATCTTGGATGATAGCACAAATGATATCATCATCAGGGAGGGCCTTCCAATATCCAACATGGTCAGGAAAATATGGACGATGCTAAGATTAGAAAGTGAAATCAGGCCAGTGAGGCAAGAGTTGTTGAGTAGGAGAAGTTGCAAAGACAACTAATCGACCAACTATTGAATTCAACTCCTTCCTAACATGGGTAATGTTAAAAGATAGAAGGTTCGAGACAAGTGCCCAAACAGTTTGGGAGTATTGTTCCATCGGCTTGTCACTAGGAGAGCATGCCTTACATATCAGGTTCACAACAAGCTCAGAATTTCCAAAAACTGAAAGGTGACCACAACCAAGATTAAGGGCGTTCTCAATGCCTAACAACAAAGCTTCAAATTTAGCGGCATTGTTTGCGCAAGCAAACTCCAACATGTATGATAGATTATGAATTTTTCTTGTAGGGGAGACCAAGATAATACCAGCCCTGTTACCTTTGTTAGAGCATGAAATATCGAAGTGCATACGCCATAATTCATCATCTGAATCAATTCTTTCCAGAGGAACATTATCCTGTTCAACAAAGATGGAATATACTCCTACATCTTCTTCGATATAGTTTATGCTAGATTGCGGAACACTCACTATGTAGGGTGAAATTCTTCCTTCTCTAAGGACTATGATATTCTTACCATTCCAAGGAACAGATAAATGTGTCCCATCGAGCGAGAGGTATCCACCTATTAGGGCTTGCCAATCTCTTCCCAAGATAATTGAATAATTGCTTACAGGCATATCAATAACCTGAATGCTGAGGGTTGTTCTTATCTCAGGTTGAGCGCATAAAACCAAGGTTACATATTTAATCTCACCTATGGTTGTTTTTTGTAGACTATTATAAGAAAGCATGCTTCGAGCGTTTTCATTTGTACAAGATAAGCCTAGCTCTTCCATAATAATATTCAACATAACACTTGGGTTCGAACCACCATCAATGAGGCAACAATGGGCGATTTTATCCATGATCTTTACAAAAGTATAAAAATGGGTTTTTTTTACAGGGTATCTGAAGTTATGTACACCTACTTTATTTACAGAAGAATCCTCTTCGCTTACCTCTTCAGAAGGATTGGCCACAACGGAAGCCTTTCCTTCCATGAATTGTTTCAGATGCATCTGTTGTTCATGGACGACAACCATGTGTAAGAGGGTTGCATATTCTTTGATGTTAGCCAATTGATTCAAGATATTTTATTTGGAAGGAGGAGGAGGAGTGATTACTTGACTCTCAGGAATTTTAGGAACCTGGGGCACAACAATGGTTGAGGATGATCTCGGGTTAGAAGAACTGCGAGGAGGGTCAAACTTGCCTTTTGGGGCATAGGCTTTGTTCCTGGTATTGATGACCATGACATCTTCTGGCTCGGTAAAATATAGGACATCGATAGTGGCTTCTGGTCTTTTACCAAATATCTTGTCTCTGACACTCTTCCTTAACTCACATGTGGTTTCTTCATGGTGTTCCTCACAAAAGTTACACCAACTCCTAGGCAGGATAGCTTTGGATTGAAAATTATTTTCAACTGGAATCCTAAAAGTAGGGGCAGAAGAGGATGAATCTCTAGGGGTGAGAGGGGAGAAAGTACCCTTCCGCTCAAATGTTATCATACGATTGTTCGTATCTTGTACTATCTGTAAGAGAGTGAACACATTTGTCTATCTAACTGATTCTCCCTTGGGTAGACCGGTTCATTCAAGCTGTTATTCGTACTCTGAACAAGTGTGGAGAGCAGAACTAAGATTATCAATGGCCTTTTCTTCAAGCCTATGATGATAAGGAGAAGGCAATGCATTATAGTAATGCATTAAGGCGGCTTGGTTCTGAGGGGGGATAAGTTCGGGGATTTGATTCTCCAACTTGGTGAAATACAAGTTGAAAGACCTGATGGTCTCACCATCTTTTTAAGTGACGTTATTGTACTCCCTTAACTTCTTAGCATGGCTTTTGGATTGCCCGTAAGTGGATCTGAACCAATAGATTAATTCCTCCCAGGTAGACAAGATCTTAGGAGGAAGGTCGAAAAAATCGGTCGTAGCCTTCCCTTCCAAGGAATTGATGAATAGGTGCATGCAAGTATCATTGTCATTGGCCCCTATTTTATGACAAGCATTAGAAAATGCCACTAGGTGTTCATTGGTAATGACAGTGTTATTTCCTGAAAAATTAGGAACATTCTCTTTAAACTTTGGAAGTGGGCGAGTAGTAGGAGCTAGGTTAAGAAGAGAGGACACATGCCATGGTGTAGTTGTGCTGTCTTCTTCGAATTGAAAAAGTCCATACTTCTTGATGAATTTGGTGGGGTTCATAGTAGATTGGACATGGATATGGTGGCTGTACAAGCTACCAATGACTGATGATGATGAATATTGGGAAGATGGGGCACTTCCTGTGCCACCAGAGCCACCACTAGATGCCATCTTGTGGATGATAGATGAGGGAAAGAAAGACGAGCTGGAGGAATCAGATAAAGTTCTCCTTAGAGCACTTTGCTGGGTAGATAACACAATGTTTCTCCTTCCTATCTCATCAATATGACTGATTTTGGGTGACAAGCCTCTTCTTCTTCTCAAAGCACGAGAATCAAAGGACATGAAAGAATGGCCGAAACTGAAGAGACAAAAGGTTACTGCTGATTTCTAGGCTGCCTACATCTATCTTCTAATTGTTCTTGCGTACTAATATCTTGTTCAATTGCTGCCCAAGAATGATTAAGCTCATCATGGGTCCTAGCAGTGTCTAAAATAGTATGAAACAAGTTTAAAGCAATGCTGGTTTGGTCTTGGAGACCAGGCTCAAGATTGGGCTGCCTTGCAACAAGAACAATCATTAAAATCAAAACAATCAAAAAATCAAAATAAAAAAAAGAAAGATGTATCGATGAAAATCGAGTATAAAATTTAACCAGAGAGATATTGAAGATCTCCCCAGTATGGTCGCCAAATAAATGTTGAGGAAAAGATATGAATTGATCTTACTCAAGCATTTTCAGACTTTACTTGGCTAAAGTAAAGTAGACGGGAAAATCACCCTATATTTATAGCCAACAAAATATATATCCTAACTCACAAGTATTAATTACAAGTGCTTAGGCTAGTCTTTTATCAACAAAAAGCTTGCTGGAAATTCACTTTTTATATATTTTCCTAAACAAATCAGTTGCTGAAATAAATGTAAGATTATAAGTGAAGACACCAAGACAATAATCAAGACAATTGAGACATAAATAAATCCTTTATTTCATTCCAATTCACCAAAGAGTCATTTTCTTTACAAAATCTCATACATAAATCTTGGACCAAAGTCAAACTTAGACATCCCCGATGGAACATACAAAAGGACCTTTGACGGAAAACCAAAACTAAACTCTAAAAGATGGATCAACTTGCCATAGATTTCTGCCCACTCGACTCTGCACAATAGTCTTTGTCAGTCATGAAAAATAATTCACAATCATACAAGTCTACATAGACTATCAAAGATAGATCAACACCTCTGAAGAACAAGTGTCTGAATGATTTGATTCAGCACTGAATATTGCTGTCTACAATAAGACCCTGCTATCATAAAAGATAATTAGGCTATGATGAATATATGAATGAATGAAAACCGAATTATCTCAACACAAACTCAAAGAGAAAAACTTAGCATGCTTCTGCTTCTCTCCTCTTCTTGTTCCTCCCCTTACTTATGCTTTTAACAAATTAGAATTGGTTAAAGTAGTTGAACCAACTTATTAGTTAAGCTAAATAAAGACTCAACTAACTTTCGTTGGGGGGGGGGGGTAATAATCATAATAGGGTCATAAATAAATAATAACTAGTAGGTGGGACCCCTTGTGACTCCCTTTAGTTCATAACAATCATAACAACTATAACATGATCCATTTGTTAAGAAAACACAACACCTTGTGCCTCCCCTCAACATATTTACTTTTGGCAATTTTAGCTCATAAAATTTGAAAATATTTGAAAATAATATCCATATATCCAAAATAAAACATGCTATCCAAAATCCATGAAGTCAACTGTCATAAAACAATAGATAACATAAAATTCAAAAGCCATATTCCCAGTCTGTGATGCAACCCTTCCTTGGTTGTTGCTGTCACCTCTTGATCTTCCCAAATTCGCATTGGGTTGGGCAGAGCCTTTAGGATTTATCTCACTGATCACATGGGGGAAATCGTCCCTCAAATGCATCCGTAAAGACACATATTTGTCGGAATCATCAGAGGGCGAGGAAGGGGAAAAACAACTTTTCCTTTATCAAGTGCATGGTGGGCTCCAGTCTTCAATCTCTTGCTGGCATGGGAGGATTTCACTGGCGAGTGGTTAGGGGAAACTTGGACAATGGGGCTCAAAGGTGGAGGAGCAGGCAAAGTCAAGTTGGGCCAACCATGGTGTTGGGACACTGTTGGGTGAACAATCTCTTTCCACCCATCATTTTTAGGGACTTTAGGCTGTAAAGAGACACGAGGAGGCATAGGGATGTCGAGGGCTTGAGGGGTTTGGAAAGGATGCCTTTCAAGCCTAGGTTGGACTATTCCCTACCTAATCCAATTAAATAATCCAGCATGAAACATTGGCCAAGCTCTTCTGAATCAACATCAAAATGTATAGAGAACCTGGGCCTTCTTGGGCCTCAATTCCAGTTACCTCTACCTTTGTTTCCTCATCCATGGCTTCCCTGACTGAAAAAACTCATCCTTAATATGCTAACGATTAGAAAATAGTATTTTAAATAACCATGCATGATAACTCCTTAAAAATACGAAACATATTTGGTTCAGAATGTATCAGGCTCATGCAATCCAATCCATACAAATTGTTCTAACATTAATCAATGAGCAGGGGGGTGAAACAATATTCTGGGATACGTGAGGGGTTTGTATTTCATGGAAATATGATATAATGAAAGGGGAGAAGAAATGGTCACTGCTCAATGGCAACAACAATCAACTGTAAATCAACCCAATAAACTTTATTGCAATCCACTTAACACATTTCCACTTCATCCACTTAACACATAAATTCTCTTGGCTATAATCAATATCAGAACATGGAGTTAACAAAATGAATATGGGATATGTGAGGGGGTTGTAATTAGAGGAAAATGAAATAATGAGAGGGGAAAAACGTTTACTATTCATGAGATTAATCAAGCAATCCATAACATATTTTGCAGTAAGAAAAAATATGCATCAACCAACAATCAGATGACTGAGTCATAATTCCTATGTATTTTCCTAATTTCAGTGTCCATTAATATCCAACACAGTGCCATTTACAAAACATAAGTATTTCACACAATTTGTAAGAGGTCCTATTCCCTTTATTCACACACTCTACATTTTATAACTATCAACAACAACACTTATTCCCAATCCATAATCATTAACATCCACCACTACCATACATTTCCCCAATCCACATCTATATTTAAAAGTAGCATTTAATGAAATCACTATTTCTGTAATAGAGCCAGTCAAGATATGTAATGATATTCATTCCCATATATATAAGCAGTAGAAAGATCAAAATAATCAAAACCTCACATGCCACGCCTGAACTGACAATTGACTATACAACCAACAATCATCATTTATACATAGACTATGCATGAGTAAATGTCCAAGGCAATGTAATCATGCCACTGTAAAACAAAACATCTCAATGCGACTGAAAATCCGAGCGAAATACTCGACACGAATGTCATCAACAATGGTCAATTTCAATAAATAACATGCTTAAAAAAAACTTCGAGGGTATCACTGAGTATAAAACAAACTATCCATACTACACATAGAGCACAACCAACCAAACTCCACAATACAACATTTCCACTTATCACAACAAACACACAGTCGTGCCAGTAACTCAACATATCGTGCTGGGGCTGTGCGCATAAATAAGTGGTTGGTTTGTTTAAGTGACAACGTGATTCAATCAAAGCTGTGTGCAACCAAGCCTATTCAACCAACAACACGAGGACACTGTGGATATGCCTTCTATAGTTATCTAGTTGATTGTCATTCAACCCTAGGGGGAAACATACTCGTCATGCCCAATGTTTCATTTGCAAAACACCATACGCAGATGCGACCTATGTGAGAAACCCTAAGCATTTGTGACCAATGCCAACCATCGACCAAATCACCATAAGTGAAATATTAGTGACTGTACATCAACCAACAATTCGCCACTGTGGTAAAAACAAAATCCATCGACCGAACAAGCCGTGGTAGCTGTGTATACGCACTCATCCAATCGAAATGGGCATAGGCCCTTCCATTAAAAACAACTGAGTTCTTTGACATCAGGTGGGTGACTGTGAACTTTAGAAGTGCAATGACAATGTAAGTTTCACACTATTATTATAGAGGCAGTGACGAAAACCATACCAACACAACTGCTATATGACCAACAGGTGAGCCCGTATTCAAAGTAGTAGACCACAATAACCAGAAACAACTTGGCAGACTTGATAGTATCCCTATGTAACTCCAGTCTAGAGGGTTAAGGGTTTGCATGGTAGCCTTCACAGGAAGATTGAAACTAACTGTAGTGAAACTTTGAGGCCAAAGGTGTATGCACAAGGAGAATTATGATTCACTTGCGAATATGAGACAGTTCCTTGACAGGGTCGAAACAGGAAGACATGGCTCTAATTAAACCTCAGAATCGTGAAGGCAACCATCCAACCATGATTTAACAAAACCCTTCAACCAAAACACAGTGGTAACAAAGAACTATCACCCAAGAAGACTAACAACTTCGATTAACTTAAAACTATTACGACAGAACCATCCATTTTCCATTTAAAACCAAAATTTCACACAGTTGCAACACGTAGGACAAACACAAACCCACACAACTAAGCCAAAATTATTTCATAACCAGAGTGAAGTCAAGAATGGCCAAAAGAGACATACCTGTTAATCGGAATCCTTAGGACGGGAAGTGGCTGAGCGGTTTCACCCTGCTAAAAATCCGGAGCGCAAACACAACAACAAGATCAAACAATAGTCCGACTAGGGTGGCAGCCAATGGGAAGGGTAAATGTGACGTGCAGTAAATGCACATCGCCTCCACCCACATCTCATTTACTCAGCAGTACATGCCAATGAGCCCTCCATTAACACCATTAATCAACCATGCATCGAGAATATCAACACATTCAAAACCACTAAACCATTCCACCTTTCTAACTTAAGCCATATCATAATCCAAATTCCATGTAATGATTCACATAACCATTAACATTTTGACCTTGCCAAAGTATACCACCAATGTTTCATATCATATATATATTGGCCACCTAATTCCATTAACCATTATATAACCATTTGCATTATCATTTTGCCAAAATGTGCCACCAACTTTTCAACCACATGCATTTAAATCGTGTAATTAAAACACAATTTCATAGCTATTTTCTTGTTAGCTAGGAATTAATTATCAACCAGTATTTTCATGCATGTAGTATTGCAGAACTAGGTCTCTTTTGCATCAGATATAGTACTTTGCTCTTTCTCAAAACTACCTTTCTACAATTTTCACTAACATATTTGTTATGGAGGTGTAATAAGAACAGACCGAAATGACATTAATGAATAGCATATGCCGTAGTAGCGTAAGCAACCAACCTTTCATAAGCTCATTTTATAACCAATAACACAAGATCTTCATCAACCATGTGTCGTACATCGTCTCAACATAAAAAATGCACATATATGCTCTTTAATAGTTCAAGGGGGTCCCACCTACTAGTATTATTAGTTTTAATATAATAGGCTTAAGCAACACTTTGCGGGTGAAACTATGTTGACGTTTTCAATCGTCAACACATGGTTGAGACCAGACATGTACATTTGGTAGTAAAAAATCATGTATTGAGGTACTTGCATGGTACGATTGGATATGGACTTAGATATGTATAAAAAACTGAAGTAAAGTTGCAAGGTTATACATACTCTGACTAGCTGGGGAGCAAAATGGATGGGAAAATAACATCATGATGTTGCTTCAGTTTGAGATCAGGTATGATCTCATGATTGATAAGAAAATAGTCATAAGTGACACTGAGTACAACAGAGGAAGAATATATAGAAGCCAGTGTTGCAAGCCATGAAGCCATGTAGCTTCAAAAGTTTCTTGTAGGGTTATTTTATCTAGAGTTGGAGCCAACTTTGATTTACTGTGATAACCAAAGTTTTGTGAAGCTTTCAGAGAATCTAGTTTTTCATGAAAAGTCAAATCATATAGAGATCAAATACCATTTCATCTGAGACATGGTGCAAAAAGGAGCAGTGGATCTCTCATACATATCCACATATGAGAAGATAAGAAACATTCTCACCAAGCCTCTGTATAAAGTGAAGTATGAGTACTTCATAGATAAGCTTGTCATGATTCATAATGTCCACCCTCATTGAAGGGAGTTGTGATATTTCTCCTACAACGATAAGTCGATACTCTCCCTCTAGCCAAGGGACTCCCAGATCAATCATGTGAAGTAACTATGGAATAATGAGTAGCTTGGTATAAGTCTTTCCTAATCCATGTGAAATGGCTAGGTGTGATTGGGACTTGTTGAATGGTATTTCCTATGCCATGTAAAGTGGCTAGGTATGATTGGGACCATGGAGTAGCCTTGCCTAGGACAAGTGAAGTGGCTAGATGTAAATGAGGCTATGATGGTAGTATTTCCCATACCATGTGAAGTGGATGGGTGTGATTGGGACTACTAAGAGAGGAGAGACATCATAGATACTTGTAGCATAGTCATGAGACTATGGTGGTAGTATTTACCATACCATGTGAAGTGGATGGGTGTGATTGGGACTACTAGGAGAGGAGAAATGTCATAGATACTTGTAGCGTAGTCTTGAAACTATGGTGGTAGTCTTTCCCATACTATGTGAAATGGATGGGTGTGATTCGGACTAGTAGGAGAGGAGAAACATTAGATATACTTGCAGCGTATTCTTGAGACTATGGTAGTAATATTTCCCATTCCATGTGAAGTGTATCGGTGTGATTGGGACTACTAGAGGAGAACATCATGGAAGAATGTCTTGGTTTATATGAGTGAGTATTGATGTTTTATAGCAACGGGAGGTATTCCCTCCTGGAAATTTTTTCTTAGAGAGGAATATTCCAAGAAGTCAAAGGAAGACCATTGAACAGTTGAAGAACAACCCAGAAGAGAATTCAACCCACATGAAAATAATAAAGTGGAAATAGAATTTTCGGGAAGAGAAGACGACCCACAGGAAAATAATAAAGTGGAAATATAATTTCCAGAAAGAGAATTCGTCCCACGAGAAAATGATAAAGTGGAAATAGAATTTACAAGAAGAGAAGTTAGCCCCAACTAAGTGACTAAAATAGTATAAATAAAGGTGATGCCTTGCTCATTTGAATACACAAAAATCATCATCTCAGTAAGGAAAAGGAGGCACAAGTTTGAGGTAACCCTAGGAGATGCTGCAACTGGGGTTCTTGGCGGTTTCTCTTGTTTGTACCTCTAGAAGAGTTGCACTAGGGTTGCGAGGTGACTCAGTTGTCTACCCTCACTAGGGTTTGGAAAGAAGAAGAGATAAGTACTTGTTATCAGGGTTTCTTCATTGTTGATTTTTCTCTCGTGAATATAGCTTGTTCATGGTTGTACTATATTATAAAAATATTCTCTCTAATAAACGTTAGCTGAGTTTTTTCCTTGAGTTTGGGGTTTTCCCGGGATAATATTTGTGTCTTCTTATGCTTGTCTGTCTGCTTCTAGATCATGCTTATATTTTTCATTATATGATTGTTGAATGTTAAAATAAGATCAAAGTACTCCAATAAATCTATTTCTACTGAAAAGGTAGGAAAATATAACAAAGAATCTTCAAGAAATATTCTCAGATTATTAATTCATGCAACATAAGAGATTGTGGAGAAGTAAGGAGATGATATGGAAAATTATTTAAGAATTCCACAGCTCTAAAGATGCTATGTGGTCTGCATGCGTGTGACACAAAGTTAGAGGAGAAATTGGAGCATAACTAAAAATGATAGAGCGCCAGAGCAGAGAAGAAGATAAAAGGGAGAAACATTGACATAAAAATATTTACTCAGTTGGTTGATTAGTGGTTGATGGTTGTTGCTAGGATTATTTCTATGGTTGATGTCCTTGAGATCGTTGTGAATTCATGTTTTTTAATAGGTTTGGTTGTGAGTCTAGATCTATAATATCTGTAGAGTTTGAGAGAAAGCACATGGTGTTATGTAATGAAATATTGGAAGAATGTGTAAGAGAATAGAGAATTGTTTCTGTCGGATCATGATTCTTTTAGTATATGTATGTGTTTGGTTGAAGGAATATAATAAAAGTTGGAGTGACTACACTTCTATGATGTGTTTATCATGTGTCCAGTGAATGTGTGTGTGGTCGTTATATGTTGTTATTTTTTAAGCTTGATGCAATGGAATGTATGAATTCCAACACAAATGGATTCCTGTGTAATTAATCCTTCATCACTGACACAAGACCATATGGTCTCTATGATTCTCCCAACATCTCGGGTGAGACCTTCTTTAGTCATTGGTTGGGGATTGATATGTCAATGCCTTAGGGTTTTTTTTTTGACAACTCTGGATGAACCATGGGTATTCAATCCCCAAGTGTTAAGAAGGACATGGGCAACTGTAGAAGCCAACAAGGACAAAGTTGTAAGTTGATTAGTCAACAAATCAATTTTGAGTTGAAATGATTAGAAGATAGAGGGTCTCACAGTTGAAGAAAAATTTCATCCTAAGAGGTGTGGTTCCACTTAAGAGACTATTCAACTTAAATGATATACCCCTAAAGCCCTCCATGAAGAAAGAATTATTATATTTGGGTGACTATAACTTGGGCATAGAGGATAATCCAAAACTCATTAAGATATCCAAGACCTTGTCCCTTGAAGAGAAATGTAAGTACATTCAATGAGTTAAATAATTCAAAGATGTATTTTCATGGAGTTATGATGATATTAATATTTATGAACCTACCATATTCCATTATTAAACCCCATTGAAAGAATACACCCAACCTTTTAGGTATAAGCAAAGAAAACTAAATCCAGTGTCACACCCTTTGGTACAAATAGAGCTAAGGAAACTCAATTACTTATTCTAGATAGATATTTAGAATGGGTTGCAAACCTAGTGCATGTTGGGAATAATTATGTGGAAATAAGGATCTGCATAGACTATATAAATTCAAGCAGATATTCCCTAAAGAACAACTACCCCCCACTAAACATGGATCAATTGCTACAAAAAGTAGTTGGGTATCAAAGGATGTCCATGCTGGATAGTTTCTTAGGATACAATTAGGTCAAGATGGATGCATAGGACATACTAAATATTACCTTCACTACTCTGCGGGTCATATTTTCATATGTGAGGATGCCTTTCAGGTTAGTAAATGTTAGGTATAATTTTCAATTATCTATGGATTATGCCTTTGCTGACATCAAATACATTTTCAATGTGATATATATTGATGACTTGAATGTCTACTCAAAAAAGGTTTTTGACCATTTGGAACATCTGAGGTATGTTTTTGAGAGGTTTATAATGTTTGGCATATCCCTCGATACCAAGAAATATTTCTTTGGATTGATAGAAGGAAAATTATTGGGACATAAAGTAGTTGAACAAGGGGTAAATATTGATCCCAAGAGGGTAGAAGAAATACATACCATTTTCGTCCCTCAACACAAAAGGTGTATCAATAATTTTTTGGGAAGATCAATTTTCTCCAAAGATTCATACCCAACTTTGCTAAAATCACTAATAAAATAACTAGAATTATAAAGAAATACAACAAGATTAAATGAGATGATCTAGCTAAATATTCTTTTTCAAGAGTAAAGAAAGCTCTGGGAGAAATCCCTATATTAATGAGCCTTGAATACATGAAAGACTTCATGATTTTTCCATTTTCTTCTTAATACACTATAAATTAATGATCCTATAGAAGAATGATGTTAGGAATGAGAAACCCATTGCATTTTTTAGTAAATCCCTTAGATATGTATAGTTCAAGTACATCATCATGGAAAAATAAGCCTACACTCTAGTAACAACCATGAAATGTTTTAGAGAGTATATATTATAGTCCTAGATGGTTTCTTATGTCTTAAATATCCCATTCAAGAAAATAATTTTCCAACCAGAAGAAAATGGAAAGAGGGTGAAGTGGATCACTAAAATTTAGGAAAATGACAAGCTAATGAAACCCACCAAGCTACTTAAAGGTCAAGGGCTAGTAAAATTGATGGTTAAAACTAACCTGCAAGAAGTGGGAATAAATGTAGTAGAAGTTGAGGATATAAGAGGCAAATAAATAGAATGGGGTTCATATATTAAGGCTTTATATCGAAAATCCCCATTGGACCAGGATATCACTTATCTATTGGACACTAGCCTTTGTCCCCAAGGAATTGAAAAATATTAGAGGAGATATTTTAGATTAAGTGTTGATAAGTATTGTATTGTTGGGGATCAACTATATTGGAGAAACCCATATGGACTATGAATTAGATGTATGATGGAAGAGGAAGACAAAATTTTAATTATAGACATGCATCAAGGGATTCATGGAGGTCATTTTGCAGCCAAAACTACAACTAACAAGATAATAAAACTTGGATATTTTTGGTCCACCCTATTATCTAATGTCCATATATTTTTTAAGGTCTACTAGGAGTGATAAATGTTTGTTGGAAGATAGAAAATACCTAACTTTACCTTGATTCCGGTGAAAGTGAAATCTCCTTTCCATAAATGGCGTCTCAATTTCATATGTGAGATACACCCTCCATCCAATGGCTAACATAAATGGATCCTCACAACCACTCATTATTTTACCAAATGGGTAGAATCCATCCCCATAAGAAATTATACTTATCAGGTTGTCATAAAATTCCTTAAAGAAAACATCTTATTTAGGTTTAGTTCCTCCCAAAGAATAATTATAGACAATGCCAATTATTTCTACTAATTAGGGATGGTATATTTTTCCAAAAACACGATATCATCTTGGGTCATTCATCCACATACTACCCTGGGGGAAATGGCCATGACGATTCTTCAAATAAGAACATCATGAATATCATCAAGAATCCCATTTAGACACCAAAAGATCATGGGATTCCCAACTTAGATATGCCTTATGGGTAGGAAATATCAATACCAAGAGGGCTATAGGGAAATCTCCTTTCCATATAGTCTATAGAATGAAGGTAGTCCTACCTACTCAACTATATATTACTATAATGAAAGTGCTATAGGATACAATGTTTGAGCTTGATAAGGTCAAGAGAAAGATAAATCAATTGGTTGAAGTTCAAGAGAAAATAACCCAAGTGTATGATAAAATTAAAGAGTATTGGGATACTATGAAGAAGATATTTAACAAAAAGGTCAAGTAGAGGAGTTTTGAGAAAGGAGACTTGTTTCTCCTTTGCGATAAAAGACATGAAGACCTTGGAAAGCATGGGAATTTTTATAGCTTATGGATGGGAAAGTATGTCATAGAGGAAGTCCATTCCTAAACTCCCAAGTCTTTCCTTTTGAGTAACCTAGAAGGATAGTGGTTTGATTGTCTTGTCAATGAAAGAAACCTAAAACACTTTGAGCAATAATAAGTTCATGCTCACTACACGGTCTCTATAATTTCAACCTGTACCATAATTTTCCTTTCATGTTTTTCAGTTATGTATTTTTCTTTCATGTATTTTCCCTTGCCTTTTATATTTTCAGGTTTATTTTTTCACCAAGAATACAAACAACATTTTGATTCCATGGCCCAAATGATTAAGGCACTGATCTACTCAGCCCCGAGTTTGGATCTCAGCTCCTCACAGGGAGGATCCATCCCATGGAATAAGTTGATGTTATCACCTTATTGAGCGTGTCATCTCCCTTTTTGAGCCTAAAACACTTACCTATCCAACTTCATTTGAAACCAAGCCTTGTATTTATATATTTCACATATTCTATGGTTCGTTCACACTTAGCCAATTTTAATTTAATATTTTATCCATTTGAACCATTCATTAATATCTAACTTAAATTAACTTTTATTCTAGCCCAATTTCCAAATAAGACCCCCTTTTAACCTATTTGAGTTCTATCCCTAGCCAATTTCTAGATTAGGCATGATGCCCTGTCGATCCCCTTGCTCATTTTTCAAAGTATTCAGACTGAAAAATTTCTTGATCAAGCCATAATGCCACCTTAGAACCCATTGTTCACTTATTTTAGTGTTTTCCTTGGTCAATTTCCATATCAGGCTTGATGCACCCATTAGACACCTTTTTCACCATTAAATTTTTTTTCCTTAGCAAATTTCTAGATCAAAACCAATGCCCCAATCAAAACCCTTGTTCATTGTTTGAATTGTTTTCCTCGTCCGATTTCCATATCTGGCCCAATTCCTCGATCAATCCCCTTGCTCATTGTTGAAACTATTCACCTCGACCAATTTCCAGATCGGGCACAATGCCCCCAACAAGCGTCTTGTTTGAAAAAATAGGGAATTTCAACAAAGGATAAACACCTTTAGTAACCACTCACACAACCAGATCAAATATCAACACACCGATGTTTTTACATGGTTAAAATCCTCGAAAATGGAAATAGTGCATGGTCCCAACCAACATGGCCACTTTAGGAAGTATATTAATGCGAAAGAAAAATATTTTACAAGAGAGTTTCTCACAATTGATCATCAAAAAATGAACCTCTATTCTCTTTAAATAGATACCTTGGACCAATCAAATGATAAGCCTCTGATCAATGTAGACATTAAGATTGAGGAGAATATGAGTCACTGGATCACTCTATGTTTCGAACATATCATGACCGTCAAATTACATAACTAAAAATGAATACTAATGCATACTAAAGAAACACACTAAGAAACCCACTTTTACCTAAAGAAATATTAGACAAAGTTGATCTTAACTAACTCCTAAGTGTTTAAATATCCTAACATTGCCCCTTAAGAAAAACTTGGGATAGGATTGAAGGATTTACAAAGGTGACGTTATAGGAAAAGGAAGGAGGAATTAGAGCCTATCCCCCCTTAATGAAAACTTCCTAAACTCCCAAAATATATCGAATTTTGGAAAATTTTTCTTATGTAATAGACTTTGTAAAATGTTTGCAACTTGATATTTTATAGGGAAAAATAACACTTCAATAACTTGATCATGAACGAACTTTCTAATAAAGTGCAAGTGTAGCTCAATTTTTTTTCAACATTGAAGTTGAACTGGATATTTGGTGAACGTGATGGAACTCTGATTGTCATGCAAGAGGGTGGTCAGATGCTACTACTGGAAGCCAAACTATGAAAGGATCTTTCGAAGCCACAAGGATTCTTGACTTGCATTTACTGCTACTCAATACTTTGATTTTACTGAAGAAAGAGAAATAGCCTATTGTTTCTTACAAGCCCAAGTGATAGGTCTGGAACCAAGGTTGAAAAAATAACCTACAATATACTTTTTATCATCAAGGTCACTTGTCCAATATGAATAAGTGAAACCAACAAACAAAGGGTTCCCCCTTGAATTGTAATGTATCCCAAACAAAATTGTACCCTGGACATACTGAAGTATCCTTTTTGTTGCGTTCCAATGTATTTCATGGGGTGTTTCCATATACCAGGAAACAAGACCAACAACAAAGAAAATATCAGGATGGGTATGAGTGAAATATAAGAGGATACCAACTAACTAACGGTACAAAGTGGCATTGAATTTGGAAATTGTACAAGTGGCAACAAGTTTGACTCCAAACTAGAAGGGAGAGGGGCCTGGTTTATAATCTTCCATGTGAAATAGGCAAAGAAGGTCACAAGAATAATTAGATTGGGAAAGGAAAATATCTTCTTTATCTTGCAAAACTTGGAGGCCAAGGAAATAATGTAAATAACCTAATTTTGCCATTTAAAATTCATTTTTAAGGATGGATTTCACATGGGTTAAAAGTTTAGGGTCACTTCTAGTGAGGATAAGGTCATTAACATAAAGAATGAGTATTATAAGATTGATTCCTACTTTCTTGGTATATACATTAGGGTTAGAATGACATCTAGAAAATATGGTGTCAAGAATAAATCTATCCATTTTGGCATACCAAGCTAGAGGAGCTTACTTAAGACCATAAATATACTTCTTAAGGAGAAAAAAAAAGTTGGAGTCATTATGGACATAGCTAGGAGGTTTTTCCATTTAAATTTATTCTTGCAAATCCCCATGCAAGAAGGAATATTTAACATCCATGTAATTGACCTCCCATTTATGTGAGGCAACAAGGGCTAGAACAAGGTGGAAAGAATTCATTTTTTCTATGGGGGAAAATATTTCATTATAGTCAATTCCTTCAACTTGAAAGAATCATTTGGAAACTAAATAAGCCTCATGTCTTTCAACACTTTCATATGATGCATACTCAGTTCTATACACCCATTTACATTAGAAAATTTTTATTCCTTTCAGAAGAGGTACGAGATCCCAAGTATCATTCACCATTAAGGAATGTTATTCTTCATTCATTGATGTGTACCAATATGGATGGACTAAAGCTTCTGCAAATGTTTCTATATCACGAGTCTCCGAAAATTGAACCAAAAGAGAAGAAGATCATTGGAACTCTGAATGTGTCCAATTCTAATCTCTTCAATCATTGTCAAGATCATCAATTCCTTCTTGAGTTTAATGGACCCATCTGGGAAGTGGTGGTACTAGTGTAGGTTCATGTTCAATGGAATCATCAGGAGGAAGCCGAGTATGTAGAGGTGGATTTTTATCCTCATTGTCATCATCTTAATAATAAACTATAATAGGAACATAATATGACACAAATTCCAAAGATGGATCACAAGATGAAGATGGCACAAATGTCAAATATTTATCAGAGACAAATAGATTTTCATCAAATTTAACATCTCTTCTAATAATAATTTCATTGTAATGAGGTTGAAGAAGTACTTAACCTTTGACATATTCATAATATCCAACAAAAATGCATTTCTCACTTTTGGGCTACAATGTTTTCCTTTTCTCATCAAGAATGTGAGCCCATGCTACACTACCAAATACACAGAAGTGGCTTACATTTGGCTTAATTTTAGTCCACCCAATAATGAAGACTTAATCCCTTAGATTGGATAATACAATTATCCATTTCTTTTAATGTGTGATTCTTTATCTCAACAACACCATTTCTTTGTGGTTGTAATGATCCCACCATTACGACAACAATAGTGATGTACAAAGGTGAAATGTAAATTTTTTTTTTTGCATAAGAAAATTAAAATCGTCACAACATAATTAATAGCCTCTTCAACGACACATCATCATAATCAATAACGACACAAATCCAAAGCATTAACATAAATAATAGCGATGCGGTTCAACACATCACAATCAACTGAAGAAAAATACCATAAATGATCAACCATGTCACTGAATAATAAAAGAACTACCCGTCTAACCTATCCTGCATGGTTAGGACCTCCAGGACACATAAGCAATGCTCAAGCCCACGATTCATCCGATTGATTTTGACCACTTAAGGCCTCAGGGATGATGACTGTTTTGAGGAAGAAGGAGGTGTCTAAGTCCCTTAATCAATCACAACTCATAACTCCAGTATAGATTATCATTCATGCATCAACATTATTCCATGGCACACGAGTAATGAAACTACTAAAACAATCATACATCAATGTATTAATGGCGCAATAGTAATCTATTTACTCAATCAATCATACATCGACATAATTAATGGTGCAAGAGAATCTATTTACTCAATCAATAATACATCGACATAAATAACGATGCAAGAGAATCTATTTACTCAATAAATCATACATCGACATAATTAATGGCGCAAGAGAATCTATTTACTCAATCAATCATACATCGACATAATTAACGGTGAAATGGAATCTATTTACTCAATCAATCATACTACGACATAATTAATGGCGAAATGGAATCTATTTACTCAATCAATCATACATCGACATCATTTTAATGGCGCAAGAGTAATCATCAATTTTATTTCATGGTGCGAGTAAGATAATCATAGAACCAATTAAGAAACTATAAGGATGCCAACCATGTGTAAGCAATATTCAACTTCATAGATAACTTATATACTCTTATTAAGATCTACTCAACTCATAAGAAGCAGAAAATAAGATTACATTCCAAATTACATCCGCCACCAATACTATAATAAGGTCGCACATAATAAATAATTATTATAGGACATGGCCCCTTATATCCATAAAAAATAAGACATCAACACACATTGAACCATCGTAAGTTAACTCCATCACTATCTTACATATCCCTATGTATGGATTTATATATTTTTTAAAAGATCAAGTATAAATTTTAAAACACAATTAAGACTCATGCTGAGTTAAAATTTCCAGTTTTTAGGAATTTAAGGAAGGTCAACACCTTAGAGATGTACGATGATTCTAAAACCTAATTTAAATTAAGAAGAACAATCTATTAAGGCCATAGATATAAGAATTCAATTCTAACTTAATTTCAATTTTAAAATTTAAAAGAAGGAACTAAACAACCAATCTAGGATATCTAAGCTCACGAGTTACCATACCTAAAAGGTAATGTATTATTAAAGGAGTTCGTCTTAATGAAATAGGTGGGTTACACACCATTACTCATAATATATACCCATTTAAAAAGAACTTAGAGGAAAATCAAAATCAAATCATAATAATTAATACATTGGGAATTCAATCAATCACAAAAACCATCAAGGGACTAAGAAGGAAAATCCATATTTACTTTCAATTAAGGATTCAAATGCTAGCTGTCATAACCTTAAGTAAGGGAGTTATGGGGAATAATTTACTTCAATCTAATGTTATGGTGGAAAAGCGAACTCGTTGAATGCTAAGATTTAAGACAAGATTTAAGACATACCTTGAGCATCGTGCAATATAAGTCGGTGTGCAACTTAA
>ML779415.1:144486-155711 GCA_009831015.1 Picea engelmannii
GTTAGTAGTGCAAGAGAATAAATACCACATGAGTCTATTTCAATACCACAATGCTACAACTATTAGGGCACAAATTTAAAGGCATATAAAACATATGAAATGTGTTATTACAACCAATTATAATAGTATTAATTTTTCTCCTTTGTATTCTGGATATGCATTAAATCACTTAACCAATTTAGCTATATGTTATGTTAAACTAGTGTGAATGGCAAGCATTGAAATCTACTCAATCATGAAGATAACATAAGCTTAAACTCAAAGCTACAAGTATGCAATTTTTTTTATAAATAGAGAACTTCACATATATAGATAATATGAAATAAAAGTACATACCACAACTTAGAAAAAATATGGTACAAGTCAATCTCTCCAATCCTTGGCTAGGAAAACCATAGCCAACAACTCCTCCTAGCTAAGAATCACTCCCAACCAAAGCTAGTCACTCCCCTAAAGATCCTTAATAAGCTAAACATAATGACAAGTCCTCCTTGGAACCTTCACTTACATCACACAAGCGAAAAATATATTCTCCCTCTATGTTCTCCATGTTAAGCACTCCAAGTATCACTAGAGATTCCAAATTCCACAAAAACCTACTATTCTTCTCTTACAAGAGATACAGGAACAAGAGGTCTCTTTGATCCTCTACGGTTTATGTATGACCCTAGATTCATTGTCTCTTTTGGTCCCCCATTTCACTATATTATGTAGGTCCTGCCACATTACAATAATCCTCATCGGGAAGAAACCATCTCTCCCCCACAANCCCCCCCCCCCCCAGCCCCTGAGTACTCTTATCTCATGGATACCCTTTACCATCTCCCCAATCCCTATACATTCCCCCAAATAGGAAAACTCACCACGACTATATTGTACCAAGGCCAAATCATCAAATTTTTGCACTATAAGCCATATAAAGGAGGTTCATGGATTGTGGGTGATACACTATAAGCCATAGAAAGAAGGTTCATGGATTGAGGTTATTGAAAATTTAAATTTTGAAATTCCGCTTTGAAATATGAAGTCCCACATAAAAATCAAGGAAATCTCGATTCTACTCAAGAGTGTTCACTACCACCAAATTTTCTCAAACCACATACTACTAATATGCCAAAGGGATGATATAGTAATATTCCAAAGGGATCCAAGGGTACCATGACACATGCCTTGAATAAGGTATCATCTAAGGCACATGTGCATTCAATAAGGTATGTGGGATAAACACACCCTCAAAACAACAAAAAATTCACAAGAATCTACCTAAAACCCTAGTATCATGCTTATAGATTAATGTAAAGTCTTTGAGCTAACACCTTATGCCTATGAACCACTACCAAAATAAAGGGCACCCAACGCCATTGATGAGGTAAAAAAAAAAAACTACAATGAGAGAGTTGTGATAGCATGCCACCTAAGCTACAATAAGTAAGAAAATAATGCAGAGTTTGTGGATAATAAAAGAGAGCATGAGATGTCATGATCTTCTCCAACTAACTCCATGCCTTCACTTGGAAATTCTAGGCGTATCCATACCAAAAGAGGAGAACCGAGTAGCAACAAAAACCACCATGAATATAGTGTAGAACTTGAAACTAAACCTTCAATGGAAATATTAGGAAAGGAACCCACTATCAAAACAATTATTATGGTTTGTGAAGCCCCAATATATGCATTAGATGTGTTTAGGATGACCTCCCATACCCATAACACAATGTTAAAATTAATCTCCAAGAAAAATATCAAATTATGATGGTCTTCTTCACAATTATGGTAGTAAATGTCGTATAGAGGATCCTCATATAACTGTCCATTGACAATGAGTTGAAAAAGACTCCCCTTCTTAGGGTTCTATCAAATTCTATTATTTCAATCCTTAAATATTATGCTCACCACCCCCATGAATATCTCTATTGTGTTTCACACAACTATAGTAGTCAAGATCTTGATCCTCCTGGACTAGAGAAAATTTATCCATAATAATCAAAGGGATGTGCTCGATAATTGGAGTTACCATGTGAGACCTTCAAATGCCTTGCATACCATATCTTTCTCTCACCCTCAATACAAGCAATTGGAAACTATTGATTCAAATAAATAGGACTTCTCAACACCATGCTATACTAAATATATTGAATCTAGGGAATCAAACTTTTTCCCTAGTAACAATGTCAATCATCAACTCCCAAAATTTCACTTTGAAATATTAAGTCCCACATAACAATCAATGCAACCTTGATTCTACTCAAGAGTTCTCACTACCACCAAATTTTCTCAAACCACATATTGCTAATATGCCTAAGGGATGATCTACTAATATGCCAAAGGGATCCAAGGGGACCATGATACATGTCTTTCATAAGGTATCATCTAAGGCACATGGAAATTAAATAAGGTTTGTGGGATAAACACACCCTCAAAACAATAAAAAATTCACAAGAAGCGACCTAAAACCCTAGTATCATGCTTAGAGATTAATGTAAAGGATTTGAGCCAACACCTTAGGCCTATGAACCACTACCAAAATAAAGGGCACCCAACACCATTGATGAATTAAAAAAAAAAAACTACAATGAGAGAGTTGTGATAACATGTCACCTAAGCTACAATAAGTAAGAAAATAATGCAAATTTTGTGGATAATAGAAGAGAGCATGAGATGTCATGATCTTCTCCAACTAACTCCATGCCTCCACTTGGAAATTCTAGGCATTTCCGTACAAAAATAAGAAAACCAAGTAGCAACAAAAACCACCATGAATATAGTGCATAACTTGAAACTAAACCTTCAATGGAAATAATAGGAAAGGAACCCACTATCAAAAAAATTATTATGGTTTGTGAAGCCCAAAGATATGCATTATATGTGTTTAGGATGACCTCCCATACCCATAACACAATGTTAAATTTCATCTCCAAGAAAAATATCAAATCATGATGTTCTGGTTCATAATTATGGTAGTAAATGTTGTATAGAGGATCCTCATATAAATTTCCATTGAAAATGAGTTGACAAAGAATCCCCTTCTTAGGGCTCTATCCAATTATATTATTTCAATCCTTAAATATTATTCTCACCACCCCCATCAATATCTCTTTTGTGTTGCACAAAACTATAGTAGTCAAGATCTTCATCCTCCCGAACTAGAGAAAATTTATCCATAACAATCAAAGGGATGTGCTCCATTATTGGAGTTACCATGTGAGACCTTCAAATGCCTTGCATACCATTTCTTTCTCTCACCCTCAATACAAGAAACTAGAAACTAATGATTCAAAGAAATAGGACTTCCCAACACCATGTTATATTGGATCTATTGAATCCAACGAATCATAGTTTTCCCTAGTAACAATGCCAATCGTCAGCTCCCAAAATTTCACTTTGAAATATGAAGTACCACATAACAATAAAGGAAAGATCGATTCTACTCAAGAGTGCTCACTACGACCAAATTTTCTCAAACCACATACTACTAATATGCCAAAGGGATGATCTACTAATATGCCAAAGGTATCCCCAAGTGTAACATTGTTGCCTCTTGCATCCCACACTCAAACCACATACTACTAATATTCCAAAGGGATATTAGCAAGTGGATCCATTTCCCTCACTAGTTTCTCCATCATTTCTACATCTTTCATATGATACATAGCATGTCAGTATCTCACTTCACTAAATTTTGTATAGGACAGTGGTTGACTGTTTCTCTCATTTGATGGTGTTATTGGATGTACATGAAAACATGAATTTGTCAGATCTATCTTCATTGAGTGAGGATATTTCAAGTAGAATATAGGAAAGTGAGACATCTAGTAGGTTTAACATGCATAGATCAACTAGAGGTGAGAATATCAGAGGGAAAATCCATAGACACATGGAATTTTTTCTTACGAAAGGAGGATCATGTTCTTATGATCATGAGAGAATAAATGACATTGAGGTTCCCTTGAGGTACAAACATATAGTGAAACAATGGGTACCCAAGGATCTTCCTGAAATAAACACTGATTTTTGTGTAAACTAAAGGATATACCAGATTGCTCCATCGTCATTACATGGTTTGGGGATATTTTCCATGGATGGCATAAAGGTATGTTACGATGGATTAACTGAATTGATGGAGTATGTCGGACCTTGTTATGTCTACAAAGAATGGATATGACTAGTCTAATATAAAAAAAATATGCGAAGATATGGCTTGGCTGCAAATTATATACATATAAAAGACAATGATCAAAATAAAGGAGAAACTATCTATATTGATGGAAGGCCAAAATAAGCGGGGAATATTGCAGGGTTTATAAACAGTACATTACCCGTGACAACAAATAAGCAACCCAATTGCATATTCGAGGGGCGTGAAGGAAACCGTGTATTCATATGTGCAATAAAATCAATAGTTGTAGGGGAAGAGTTTTTGATTGATTACAATTTGAATTGAATAGACACATACATTTATATTATGGGGGCGATACGTATACTAGTTTACCCAAACTATAAACAATGACTCTTGTATTTTATGATTTTCATTATGTTCTTTAGTCACTCTTTACTTTTATGATTTTAGCATGCCATGCTTTTGTTCCATGCGTATTAATGAACTAACTTTATTTCTCATACATTTGAATTTATTTCTCATGATCATGATCACGGTTCTAATTTTACTATAATGTGGGAGGTTGATCATGGTAAATCAATAGCCTCAGAATAGGTAAACAAACAACAATTTTTTAATTGCATTTTATTAATGTGGTGATCATTTATTTTATTTGTTTACATAATTGAAATAAAATTTATTTTGTTGAAATATGTACTCAGCGGGCCATGATGCCGATGATGATTCACTCGATGAAATGGATTTGTATGCATCCCCTGACCCTATGATATTAATAAAAAAAGAGAAATCAAGCGAATAGGGAACTGGCTCACTTGATAGACATTCTAGATCAAACTCCTGAAGTCAAAGAAAGGATCAGATAAGTTATGAAAAGGATTAACACATATAAGGTAATAACTATAATTTCAAGTGGTTTTATTTTAATGTCATAAGATCAATTATGAAAACTTGATTTTTAACTTTTACATTATATAAATGAAAATATGTTTTCTTTCTTATATAGAGATTTTTAGATCCTGTTAACCTTGACATGCATGGTGTCAGTAGTAGTGGCGCTGCACAGATGCCACAGGGTACCAATGTAGGTCCTTGTGTACCTGCCAGGACACGGCTATTCAGATCTCCACCTTCCACACCATTAGGTGGGAGCCACAACACACACCCCCAAGAAGCCACACAAACATGCTCTAGAGGTGGTGAAGGAGATAAGGCTGATGATTTGGCCAACTATATGGTTGACTTTCCTAAAGAAAGTTGTGTGACCAGCACGGGGACCCTTAAGGGAACATTTATGGTCAACGAGGAAGAGATTCCATTAAAGAAAGTTAAAGTCCGAGGTAATTTTAAAAATTTTAATTGTTTCATGTTCTCTATGTGGACAAACATAAATCATCTAAATTATTATTTTTAAATGAATAATCATATAATATTTTTATGTGTAGGGAACAACGATTTTTATAGGGCCTTGGAGAACAAGGAATTGCTGAGTTTTGGGCCCACCATACAGGGGAGGTGGAATTACCAGAATTCCAACCTCAAAAAAGAATTGATGGATTATATTGAAAGCCTTTTTGGTGTAGACGCATTTAATAAAACCTTGGCCAACGCCACAACTAGCCAATATTTAAAATATATGCGGGAAACCTATAGGAATACATTGAAACAAAACAATAAGTATGAGCGTCCTCTGATGATTCTAGAGAGGGAGTGGAGGGCCCTCATTGAGGATGCAAAAGAAAATAAATTTCCAGATGAAGGAAAAACACCCTATGGTTTGAGAAGGTAAATTACATTTTCAATTCAACATCTTTAATTTTTTTTAGATATAAATAAAAGTGTGGTATATATTAACATACTTGAAACTTTTGATGATAGGTTGAATGACACTTCAAAGGCAACACAAGCAAGGATTTCCAAATGTGGCCAGCACAAGCTAGGCTAGGGAGGCTACTTGAAGTTGCATTCATGAATTGTAAGTACCCACATATATTATTTGTATCACCTTAAAACTTTTAGGTAATTTCAGCCAATAACATTAAAAATACACACTCTTATGCAGTGCAGGGTTATGAGTTCGGTACTGAAACCACAGAGGAAGACCTCTATCTTGGTTACAAGTACGACTATAAAGCTGTAGTTGAACACTGGAAAAGCTTAGGGAAGTTACCAAGAACCACTTTGCAGGATAAGGTAAATAAAATTCAATCCACATTAACCTTTCATTATTAATATAATACATTCATTTTTTATATCATTGATAAATTTAATGTGTTACAAATTTGTTTTAATCAGGGGAGAAACACTGTCAACCAACCCAATAATAGTATTGGAGAGCAGTGCATTGATAGTGGTTTACAACTAGAAGATGGTTCTCCCATGTAGTCCCATACCACTGGGGTGCAGCCCCATGATGGTGATATGACTAAGGAACATGAAGATAATAGTACTTTAATCATATACTTAATAATTTTGTAGTTATACATTTTTTAGTTATAAATTTTTTTACTTATACATTTATGATTGTTCTTATAAATTTTTTGGTTTCAATGGCAGAGAATGTTGTACTTGAGGGTCATACAATTGAAGAGGAGAACGCGGGGGAAACCATTCCAATGGTGTCGACCAATGCACTAGGTAAATAATGACATTGTAGGTGTTTTTTTTAATATTACTAAACTAGTTCAATGATATTTAAAAACAAACTATCTAAATTTCATATTTTTTTCTTTTATAGGGGATGCCTCATCACAACAGCCTCCATTACCCCATGAGTACCCTGTGACTAGGTGTTCTCTACATGAGAGGATGCAAGAAAAGTCAAATTTTGAAGAGCAGTCAGAGAACAAAGACATCGATATTGATGAAATTCTTAGGAATTTTAGAGCTAAGAAGAAGATGTCAGCTAAAACTGAATGATGATGTACAATATTTTAATAACTAGTTATAAAATCTATTTTCTATGAAATACTTTTTTGTACTCATGTTGGAAAAAAATGAAATATAGATGGTTCTTTCTTATTTTCAATGCAAATTGAAATCAAACAACTTCGTAGTTATTTTAGCTTAGATTTCTTGCACATCTTTACAATCACATTCTATCAGTTTTGATTAATTTTAATGCATATTTTCTAGTAGAAAATATTTTGGGTATTGGGGAATTGAGAGTGATGTGAGGGGGGGAGGGGCCATAAGAGCTTTCGCCTTCACTTGGTTGGCCTTGTTCAGTAGATAATAATTTACAAATCCCCCTCGATCCAATGGAGCAACAACAAAGTCAATGCTGACTTCGTTACTGCTACTTTAAATCAAGGGAGGCCGTTTGATCCAATATTAGACGCGCGACTCCAATAAATTATTCTCGAAACCAAGAGGAGCTCATTTAGGTATGTTTTGACACTCTCATAAATATGCATCTTAGAGTAAATAATGCGCTACAAATATGACTTGTATTGATTTTGTAGATATTTATGGAGGTTGAATGATTTTGGAAGGTACTTTAAGATCTTTCTTCATCGAGTGAGGGAAGCTCAGGAAAAACAGAGGGCCATATAGCTAAAGAGGAGCACATGGGGGAAACCATTCCAACTATGCCGACTAGTTCATTAGATCAGGTGTGATTTCTCCTTTCATTATAGTTTATATAGCCATCAATTATGGTTATGTTTAATGTTTATGAATTTTTGTGTGATTATTAAATATTTTATGGATTTGTTCTTCCCCTATTGAATCTCTTTTAAGGTTTCTCTTATGCATGGTGCAATAGATATTTTATCTTTACTATTTAAGGGAATGTCTCCTTTAAAGGGTTCACTCCTAAACCCCAATATGACCCTTTATGCCAATTGGATTATTATAACTACTACCCGTTACTTGATAGGTTGTTTGAACCCTAGTCACAAACCTTAGAAACATAAACGTCTTCACATTTTGTTATATTTCTTGGGAGACTAGCTTGGGATTCTCCAACTCTCGAAATTCCATCTCAGATATCTTAGCTTCGATTCTCCCTTTGGGCCAAATCTTGTTAAATTAAGACTAGTTAAACATCATGACATGGCTCCCCTTTGAAATGCACTAATAATTTTTTAATGACGAATTTTGACTCCCTAACCCTTTCTTTCTTTCGCCACACCTTCGTTGCAATAATTTTTTGCAATATGGCCATTGACATGACATCACACACATCAAAAAGGGATTTTGTAGTAGTCCAAAAATTGAGTATGGACAATATGACCTACCACTATCTCCATACCTTAGTTAAGTCTTCACCAATGTCAACTTCTACTAAAATTCTAACCATTTTATGATAGGTGCTTACCTTGAAGGATTCACCAATGCATATCATTATTCCCAATGAATTGTCTATTTCCTTCAGAACTTTGACATATCACATCTCCATGGGAAACCTTGGAAATTTAACCCATATCTACATTCTTATAGCCACCTATGACCATAGATCAAAACACATCGAAAATGGATTCATTCATAGAAAGGTCGTTCCCAAGAACCATCTCCCCTTCATGAACCTATTCAAATATTCTTCATATAGAAACTATCCGCCATAGGATCCCACCAAACACTATCCTCACTCTTTATTTCATTTGCTTCACAAGTTTCTTCACCCTTCTCTCTTTTGGTTCCTCTGATCTTTCCATGTAAATTTTATCAACCCTCTTCACTCTACTAATGGTTGCAAGATCTAAGCCTACTCTGATAAAATATAAACCAAGAAGGTAGAGCTTTGTCCATGAACTATCACCCCATTTGTTCGAATATTGTTATGAATAGATCATACCAAGAATCACCATGGAATCCTTCGCATATGACCCTTCAAGAATTGGGTGATTGAGAACCTTCTCCACTTTACTCTCTCCTTCAATGTTCATAGTATCAACATGTGTTCCTTATACTTCATACATAGTTCGTCCTATAGGTTGATACCATTCCAAAGGATAGCAATAATGGAATTTGTGAGATCCTACATGCAAGATAAGAGTCAGTAATCCCTTTCCTCTTTTGTTGGAAATTACAATGTTTTCTTTGAACCATTCCCCACAATATTCCATATTGAAACATGACCAAAATATTCACCTAAACAATACATGTGTGAAAGAGTCTTGAGAAACATTGGACACCAATCCATGGGATCTTTAGAGTAGTCTAGAAGTTTTTTCATACATATCCATTGGAATAGTCTAAAATTTCATAAACCCTCTCAACTATATATGGAAATAATTTATGCTTGCGATAGATATCCATCCACCATTACAATCATGAACAAATTCAAACTTACACACAAGCATAATAAATATCTCGAATATATATGAGAGTGATATTGTACTACACCTCAACCCGGGTATTTTTTAGGGGTGAATTTTTGCCAATTAGCTATTAGCTACAATCATTGTCCAAAGTCATAGATGGAACCAAATATAGTAGCCAAAGTTGTGAGCTAGAGTCATAATTTTATCTAGGATATAGATTTAGTGCCATGCTCTAGAGAAGCGAATAGAAGGAACATTGATCTAGATTGGTTTCCTCTAATATTTTGGAGACCAAAAGGCCTCTCAATCAAGAGGAGTGATCTCAAATGGATTAAAGAAAGTGAATGGTTGTAATTCTTAGTACCTAAGTGTAATTAATCGATTAATTAGGGCAGGGAAATGATAAAATACAATGCAAGTTTTAAAAAATTAAATGAAGCAAAAGAAAGGAATTTTTTTAAAAATAAAAAAATAAAATAAAATAGGAGAGAAAAAGAGAGAGGAATGGAAAATGAAAGGTTAGTCTCTTGTCCTTCCTATTACCCCAAACTTTCCTATATCTTCTTGTAAATTAAATATCAATGGATATTTTGGTCCAAGAGGAGAGAATACAAAGGAGGAGGAGCTATGTTGTTATGAGAGTGTTAATGGTTTTTGGATGGAATTTCTATCCCAATTGTGTTAGGTGAATGGATATGATGATTGCATCTCTATTATTCCACTCCATAGTTTCATTCTCAATTGGAAATTGAAGAACTCCAATAGATATGTTGTGTCCACTATTCAATTTCCAAGAGGTTTAATATCTAAGGTTTCCACTAACTATTTTTTGCATTATTTTAGTTGGATTTCCAATTTCTATCTAGCAAATTTGGTGCGTGTTGAATCTATACACAATCATAGCTTCCTTCACCTATTCATACACAACAATTGGAAGAAGTTTTAAAGTTATACATTGCACATCGAGAATATTGGAGTTTACACAAAGATATATCCATATCTTGGAGGCCACACACATGCCATACATATCGTATGCAACTCGATACATTGTCTTATTTATGTTGTTGGGAATGTGCATGGGATGGACCGTTCGCTAGTTGGTAGCACGTGCCATCAAAAGAATGGTCGAGTGGGATCATAAATGCATTTAATTTCTCTCCCTTTATGCATTTTAGCATTCATGGATTTTGGCATATCATGCATAGGGGTTTTGTTTTATTGTCACCTTTTCATGAAGTTGTTCCACATAAGTGTTCATTATTGGCCATGTCTCACATGTTTCAATTAATATCCATCTCATATTTTCTAATTAGTGTCCATATCATATGTATTAATGAATTTTCATCTCAGATATGGTTTAATTAATATCCATATATCAATAGTTTTAAATAAGTTCCATCTCATATAAGAGTATTAGTTGAATGGAGTTTGATCACAGAAACATGAAACTTGTGAGGACATCGTGAATAATATGCTAATTTCCATTGATAAATACATACATGGCACTATTTATATTTGAGAAGACAATGTATATGTATGTAAGCTTTGCACAGTATTAAAATTTTGAGTTGAAGTCTGTTTTACCTTACTACCATAAAAATACATTGTAATTACTGTTGGCTTGACTTTAGGGTTGAAGTAGTTGATCATTTTATTGTTGAATTTCATTTTTATATTGAGTTGGTTCCGTTAAGAACTAAGCTATAATCCTTGTGCGTAAGTAGTTTTGTAGTTTTATGTTTTTCCCTAACAATCCTTATCAATAGTTGGTCCCATTAGTTGGGTGGTCTTTCCCAAAGGATTGAACATTGGAGAGAGGGATACAAGCCACTACAATCATAAAT
>ML779415.1:155741-186111 GCA_009831015.1 Picea engelmannii
CACACACACACACACACACACACACACACACACACACACACACACACACACACACACACACACACACAATATTATGAATTTTTTTTAGGACCTAAGACCCTTATTTTTCTCCCTCAACCATTGTATGGATCCTAAGACACATTCTCATTATGAAAAACACACAAATGATACCCATATTCCTAGCAAAAATCCAAATTGAAACCCTCAAGAGGTCAGTTGTGGTGGTTTGAGGCATCACCCTTGGTATCCTTCACTTCCAAGTGGGAATACCAATGAAATTAGGAGGATCTGAGTTAGTATGTATGGGAACTTGGGTTTTTTACATGGTCAAGTCAGGAAACTTGGGCCTTAGGCCATAAAGGAATCTTCCATGTATTAAGGGCCATGAAATACATCTCAAACCACCACATATAACCTACCAATGATATCCTTGGCATATGGGTGATTATATTAGTGAAATTAGGAGGATTTCAACAATAGGTATTAGTCTTGGGGCCTTGGACATGGTTTGGGGAGCAATCCCAAGAATTAGTCTGTAAAGAAATATTATAATCATATAGGGTGAAGAAAAAAGACTCAAACTATCAAGGACAAAAATAACTCCTCAAAGAACATATGCTACTTTCCCAAAGGCCAGGGGGTGGGCATCAATAGAATCTGTACAAAGGATTAAGACTTATGCATACATGGCTTATTATATTTGTAGAAGTGCTAAATTCCTAGAAAGTCCTCCTTTGCAACTACCTCTTCTATTTGATCCCAATCAATGAAAATACCTTACCGGATGCACCTTTACTCATTCTCGTGACCAATGACCTTTGGGATGATTCCTCATTATCGAATTCAAAACACGAGGATTTAAATTCCCCACTTATAGTTTGTTGTAGAAGTACCTCAACCTCAAACCAAACACTTTGTAGCATGCCTTAATTTTTGGACAAAGGTGAATTTCGTTCCTGAAATCATATACCACGATTTTAAAAATAGGGCTTTGAAATCACTTGCTCAAATTTGGAATTGGAGAAAATAAAACATCTTGTTCATTCTTGATAGAGACTCATCTCTCTCATCCAACCCTCCATCTCTCATAGTGCCTCTTTTGTTTCTTTGATCACTTTCAACTGTCATTTTTACGAACTAGATCTCTAGATTGAATCCACGCCTCCGATTTAATTCTGTAGACATTATTTATAGACATTTGTGTAGAAAATAATTCTCCGTGTGCATGGAATTCATGGGTGTTGATTCAATTTGAAATCCTCCTTCCCTTACTCGTTTTTCCTTTACAAAATTCATAGCAGTTTCATTCTTCCCAATCTCATTCCTTCAATTTGTAGAGAGTTTTCCAGTACTTCTCACCCTTACACCTTAATTCTCAAAAGAAATATACAAAGGAATATAAAATCTAGACAAATGCGAAGAGGATAACACATCCGTACAATGAAGTACCTACACTGTGCCATTCCTATTAATTTAGAATAAACTATACATCCTTGTCTTACATTCAATTGACCTGATTTAACATTAATTTGGCCTCTGTCTTGGCCCTTTGGCCACACTTGGCTTCTCTACACATACACCTCTTGCTCACTATTTCTAATTCCTTCTCCAATACCCTTAGGTTACCCTTAGGTGTACACCAAATTAAAAAGGAAGGATTTTGACACCAGAATTTGGTTCAAATCCTAAAATATCTCTCTAAACAAACTCCTAAGATCCCTTAGATCCACAATATCCTCATTTATCCCTAAATCTCTTTCAAGCCTCAAAATCTGCTAACAAAGTGGATTTGATTACATATTTAGCTTTCCAAAAAAAATTATTCTTAACAAAAATTTTCTCAATCAAACTAACCTTATCATATGAAAATCCTTCTATAATATAATAACGCATATAAATTACAATAATTTTAATTCAGGGAACCCACTTCCTTGGTAAACTCAAAGACCCCTAAGGCCTAATCAACAAGGTCTGTTCTGGAGTCAAAATGATCCTACATCACAACACATACCCAAACTACTTGTTGCATCTGTGTTGGGACATGTTAGTTTCTCTCCATCAATTATTTCTAATACCCAAATCCAACATTTATCAACATTGGACTACATTGGATATAGGGATTGACCTGTCCACAACCTTTCTTCCATATATCAATGATCAAACAAAGGTTGTAAATAAGACAATAATACACATCTTGCACTTGTATAATCACAAGCACTCAAACACTTGGAATGACAATTTGGCATTCATAACACAAGTACAACAAAGTTGAACACCATTGTATAGGTCAAAACCCATTTGAAGCTTTCCTCAACTTTAAACTTGCAATATTTATTTTCCCACATACACGTTTCTACATTATATAAGGAAATAAAAAAAAAACTTGTTAAAATTAATAAGAAGCAAGTGCAAGATGTGAAACAAGTGGAGGACATTCTTGCACAGGTCATTGAGAAATATAGGAAGTGACACAACGAGCATTTCATCCCCATAATTCATAATCGGTGACAAATTTTGGGTGCAAATACTTATGGAGAGGTTTAAAGGAATCCATAATAAATTGTACTCACGAGGAAGTTATGGCCCTAAACAATTGTAAAGTTGGTTGGAAATAATGATTTTGAATTAGATTTACCACCTTACTTGGGCATATGCCTCATCTTTATTATGGAGTTTTTATAACCTTATAGTTCACATTTGGTCAATTAATCCTAAGTGTAGCTTAAGCCCTTGAACAACATAGATATGGATTTTAAAAAACTAATAGATCAAGACTAGATTATCAACATGGAAATCCAGAATACTACACAACAAAGATATCTCACACTTCAGGGTTGTTGAAGTTGGGTAGTGACCTACACAAGCTAAGTGGTTCACATTGGAGAAAATCAAATAGAAGTTTATATCTCAAAATTTTCATGGTGGTCACTATTTCTAACCAAGAGAAGCCAATAATACAAAAACAAACATAGATTCTAACTCTAGTGCAGGAAAACAAGATTCAATTATTTTATTAAGTGTATGTATTAAAAAATCATAGCTTGATATGAACTAACATGTGGTGATCATAAATGATATTTTGTAAATATGTATCAATGGTTAGGATTCGTCATTATGATTATAATGAAGCTTCATAATCTATAATCATATTTATATAAATATGGTGCATAGATCTCTTGCATATTCTTAATGACTTGGTCAATAATAATGTTTTTATCTAAAATGGTTGGCTTGATAATCCTTCTCATGATTTTAGGCATAGACAAGGTATCTCCACTCTATAATTGTATATATATGTCTACATTATAATGTGTTCTAATCATAAATTCAAATGATACAGTTAGAGTAAAAAATATGGCCTCTTCTTTGTTATGTAACACTTCCACTATACAGTCAAGCATTTTGAAGTTTGTTGTAAATTCTCACTTTGTTGATGACACAATTTTGACCGTAATAGAGGAGAACGAGACTATTGAAAACTCTATGGATTGTTTTCATTTATTTTCTTAGGCCTAAGGCTCTAAACTCCATTTGATGAAGATACGATATTACATACTAAGTTAGGATGATATTGGCTTTCCAAGTGTGGTTATACACTGAGAAAGTATTTACGTTTTTGGGTATCCCCTTTGCATTATAGGAATCCTTGAGTATGTGGGATGTGGTTCTCTCACATATTGCAAAGAAAATTACAAATTCTATGTCTCTAGTAGATCGATTCTAGATTTATATTAAAGTGCTAGCTGCCATGTATGTCTAATGCTCTTCATATTAGGTATTATCTATGAAGAATTACCAAAAGGTTTGAGAAAATCCTTATATATTTTGTTTGGGCCAATTATCAAGGAAAAAAATAACTCCTCAAAGCACTTATGATACTTTCCCAAAGGCCAGGGGGGTGGGAATCATTAGAATGCGTACAAAGGATTAGGCATTATGCATAAATGGACTATTAGATTTGTAGAAGTGTTAAAGGACTAGAAAGTTCTTCTTTGCAACTACATATATAGAAGTGATAAAGGCCTAAGAAGTCCTCCTTTGCAACTACATCCCAAGAATTAGAATGTAAGGAAATATTATAATCATATAGGGTGAAGAACAAGATGATTTTTTTATTTTTATTTTTAAATACCAATAGGTCGTCAGTCTTTCGACATCCCTAACACCATTGATATAGAGTGAACGTCAGAGATATATACCCCTCGTCGGTATTCCGATGTTCCTCTTCTGATGTCATGTGAAACGTCCCTCCCTTAGCTGATATAACATCAAAGCCGGAGATACGTGGCACCCAGTCAGTCGTGCGACGTCCACTGCGGGTTGGTGATGTCGCATGTCACATGCAGTGGACATATATTTTGCGACAACATAAATTTGAGAGATATACGCCTCTCGTCGGTCGTACAATGTCCCCTATCATGTCACAAGTGAGACATTCTGGCATCATGGTTTCAATGTCCATAGTGGGTTTGGACAATGAAAGTAGAGATGACACGTCTTCGCTAGAATCGTCTCACACGCGACACTATCTCTGTCGTCAATATAATGATGTCATGTGAAACGACGTTTGAGGGGGTTCGATGTTTGTAATACTCCTGACAATATAAAGTGGAAATTACTACGAACACGACGTCGGAAAATGACCCAAATGTAGTAGTGTTGGATCGATGAGTTTTTTCAAGTGATCCGTTCGACCAAAGGAAATCATTGAACGATGATGTTCGATTCGATGACACTAGCGAGGTGTTTTTCTTTTCCAATAAAAGTTTTCGATTGTCAATAAAAGAAAGAGGGGGATGATGTGTCATTCCATTCCAACATCCATGTGCCATGCCACATCATCATCTAGGTGTCATAGAACGTCATTCGGGTTTCCATGTCAACATCCATGTGTCATGTGATGTCGGTTTCCACATGTCATTCCACGTCATCTTGTAAATGAATGATTTTCGATGATCAGGGTTCGGGGAAATATGTGGGCAAGTTTAATTCGCTAAGGAAATTATCGGTTTCCAATGACCGGATTTCAGAAAAATCCATGAGCAATTTTTGGTTTGATGAGATTTCTGTGGTGAGGAGTGGTTTCCAAGAGAGATCGTCGATGGTTGATGGTGAGATCATAATATTAGCGAATTTTTTTTTGTTCGTCAAGAGAAATCATCGATCATCGATGAGATTTCATATGTTGGAAATTGCTCAGAATTTTCTAAACTATAAATGTTGAAGACATGGTCTATAGACACATCCCTCCCCAAAATAAGAGAAGGATCAGAAAAATATTGCATCAACTCGACCATATTTCTAGACTCATCACTCTTTCATAGAAGAGTGGTACCAACCAAATATTGCATTGTCTCAACCACTTTGGTAGATTCTTCACTCTTCAAAAAAAGAGTGGAATTGGAAAAATATTGCATCAACTCGACCACCTTGGTAGACTCATAACTGTCCAAGAGAATATTGGGATCGACCGAATGCTGCATTAGCTTGACCACTTCATTAACCATTGATTGAATAGGTTGCAAGACAACATTGTCAATAGACACATCACCCTATAAAAGAAGAGTGCTATTGATTGGATATTTCATTGGATCGACCACTTCATTGACCAATGGTTGAATAGGTTATTGGGAAACCAAATGTGACTCAAGATCAGAAGGGAATTCATATAGGGACCATACTCTCTATACCTCTAGAATATTCGGGCATAGATGAGTAAGGTGATATCCCTTGCAAAGTTTACAAAGGAAATTAGTATTATGTCCTATTTATCTATATTTCTTAGCAGTGTCAATGTCCCCATCATGAATTGGATTGGGTAGTAGCTTTCCCCCAACAAGAATCACAGTGGATGGTTTCCTATCCCCAACATGAATTTTAGTGGTTGGATTCTTTCCCTAGCATGAATTGTAGTGGATTTTTCCCTAAATCTAATATGACTTGCCAGGACTGGACTCTTGTCCCCAACATGAATCACAGTGGTTGTTTTCATTCCCCCAACATGACTTCTAGAGGTTGGTTGCAAGTCTACAACATGAGTTACAACGATTGGTTTCCTGTCCCTAGTATGACTGGTATAAACTATAATCATGCCCCTAGAATGACTTGCAGAGGCTAGTTGCATGCTCCCAGCATGACTTGTAGTCGTTGGTGACTTTTCCCTTTGTCTTTTCTTCTTCTTCTTCTTACTATTTCTATTCCTTTCAGACTTTTGGTTACTAGTAGCTAGAAATTCACTAGATGAGGATGAAGCAGGGGTAGTATATTTCACTGATGGAGAAGGTAAAGGATCAACGTCAATTTTATTCCCTTGACATAAGGTTCTTATCTGAGAAGCATCAAGATCATTTAAAAGTTCATAGTGGTCCACAACCAAACTAATAGTCCCGTAATTAATCCAAGAATATTCAAGGTGGCCATTAAGGGGGAACCAACATTTTCAAAGAAAGGAAAAACATAAGAATCCATTTGGTAAGGGGTCTCTTGCTTGGTATCCTCAATAAATTTTTCTATAATGGTATTATTCATAGGATCCTCTAAAGTCGGATTGTCCATGTCTGACATATTCTCATGCACCATCTCTGATGAACCCGTGGTATTAAGCCCACACCTTCTAGGAGGTGGTTCCATGCTTTCAGGTGAAAGACCATGATTCCTTATTGACCATCGGATTAGTTGGTTAGCCACCTTAAATAAAAAATCTGAAATTGTGAAGACAGAAACAACCTAAGGCCAACTACACAAAGAAACACACACCTACAAAAGAACTACAAGAATTCAACAGACACAAACTACTTTCCCAAAGCTCAACTCAAGTGGATTATGTCTGTAATATGAAGTAGTTAAAATTATATCAAAGTACCTTCTCAAGACCGATACTAGCTGACTAAGTCCCAAGACTGATCAATGAAGGAGTGAGAATTAGTTACAGTGACCTACATGTAACAACCCTTCCCAGTGCAATTACCCACATGAACATGGGGAAACCTCTAATAGTACTGAAACCATGATGCAACGTGTTCCTTAGGTACCAAAGGAACTTCCACCCATAGTCACCCATGTGGAGTCCCATGAAAGGAAACTAAGGCAACCAATTCACAATCAACGACCAAGGGGAATAGTCATGGGTTGAGATTGCACGTATGAGCAGGGTGTCAAATCTAGAAGTTTCCAAAATAATTGGCACCAAGAGAGACAAAGGTACTTGAGAAACCCTCATATATGTTGAAATCCACAGATGCTAAGACAAGAGAGAGGTAATATCTCCTTCACTTATTCTAATGTGACCTTGTGATTGAATCTTATGTTAGAGGATCTTTCTAGCAAGCGCCTACGAGACTATTGGATTTATCACTCACTATTCAATTCTTATGTTGTGTTTAGTGTCATTGGAAATTTTACTCTCTAACCTATCCTAAGGCTATATACCTAGACTTGTTGGTGTTTCTAACTAGAAAAATTCTAGTATATTTTATAGTAATCATTATTTTTAGGCTCTTTTGGTTACTCAAAGGGTACATAAGCACAATTGATGTTGTTTTTAAGACTCTTGAAAAAATAAACTTACAAGAACACTGACAAATAAAAATAACACGTATCCTTCAATGTATTCAGTTTCAAGCGAGCATGAAGCATGAACAACTTCCAATGCAAACTACAAACCTTAAGGTGCAATTTTTATTTCCTTTTGAAGTATGCAAACACAATTAAGACTTACTTTTTAGGAAGACAAACAACTTCAGACAAACCAAAATCTAAATTCCATTAAGATGCAAAACTTTGAAATGAAAAAAGACAAGAAAAGACAAATGCTTATACAAATACCTTTTTTTTTAAACAATCAATATCGAAAAAAAAAACAAAAAATAAAAATACCTACAAAGAAGAAACCTCTCTTTTCTTTTTGCTACTAAAAAAGAAAACAACCAAATTGATAAAGAAACCCAAACAAGGAAATCTTTCTCTTTTTTTTTGTAAAACAAGAAGGCAAGAAGGAAGATAAATGAACCTAGGTAAAGAATCTTTGATTTGCAGCTATGGATGCAAACAATAATCAACAAACCAAGAATCCTAAGCATAACACTTCTCTATCAATTTTTTAATCAAGAAAACAACCAAAGAAACATAGAAATGATTTTTGTTTCTTTTCTTTAGTTACAATAAAAAGGGACTTCAACCAACTTTAAAGATCAATCAAGACCTCTCACACAAACACATGAATCTGAAAAAGAAACCATAGAAGCAAGAAGAGGGCTAAAAGAAGGCTGGAAGGTGGAAAAATAGCTTTCTAGGATGCATACACTACTATTGTTTGTGAAACTAGCATATGTACAATATTTTTGCTTCATACACAAGTGTATATACATAAGTTTTGATCAGGAAACTAGCATATATAGTTCATTTTTTTCCAAAAACAATTATAAAATGGTTTAACCAACACCCTGAACCTATTACTACAGGTCTGAAAAAGGACTCAAAAGAATGAAAATAGAACTAGATGAAGGGCTAAAATGCTACATGTAATAAAAAGTATCCAGGGGAGCTGACAAGTCTGTTACAAAATTTTATATCCCATGACAAGTGTGAGGGTGAAAATATAATGGAAACAAAAAGACAATTAACTAAATCCCAGAGTAGAAAAAATGAACATTCTTGTAACTACCAAGTAGCTATGAACTACTCACTCGGAGTAAAAAATATTGAATAAGATCCCTGTTAGAAGGTATCTACTCCAGTCTCTCACTTTGAGATACACCTTGTTGAATTTCATAGAAGAAATAACAAACTTGCGAGCAAAATAGAAACAAGAAATCAAAACTCTACTCTAACTAACTTGGATCATAATAGTCAGTTTCCTACCAAATACTTATTACTAAATGTAATAAAATGCATCAAATACACATATTTCGAGGAGGGAAAGAATAGAGTTCTATATTAATGAACAAAAAAACATGGAATACATTCACATGTTCATTCATTGTCGACATTGCCTAGAACCTTAGTCTGGGTTCCTCCTCCCAACAATTGAAGGTAGTTTCTCCTTTGTGATCTTAACTCAAGGAAATTATGAGAAATAGGAGTTAGTCTCGTCAAACAAGATAATATGGGAAATGATTCTATAAAAAAGGGTTTCCAAGGAGGGAAATAACCTTAAAAACTCGAGAATAAATTTATTGCAGATTTGAACATTAGTTCGATAGCATAAAGGTGCTTCCACTCTCCTTTGCCTTAAGGATTTATTTATACCAAGGATTGATGGTTGGGGTATCTATGTAAGAGAAATAGCAGGTGAGTAAACAAGAAAACCCATAAAATCCAACCATAAATGTGTATTTTGTGCACATTTATATTTTCCGGTGCATTTTGAATGCATACACATTTTGTCAATGAAAAACTAGCATAAGTATGCTTGTTTCTAGATCAAAAGTAGTGTATATATTTCCAAAAAGTGTTTTTTAAGATATTCAAGGGGAATCTTAGTTTGAAATTGCAATAGGTTTAGGGATCAAGGCCATTGGATGCATCTTAAGCACATGGGGTGGAAAAGGATGCTATAACAATAAGACACAAATTTCATATTCAAAGTATAAAAAAGACCATCCAAGAGAATTATGAACTAGAAAGAAATATGTCTTGGATGTTTACACTTGGTCAAGAGATATACTATGCAACAACATCCCCAAAAGTATTAGAGACAAGTTCTAAATATGTATAATCATTAACCAAGAAGTAACTTAATAGAAAGATGATGAATCCCCCTAGGGTTTCCAATATTAGCATTATAATTCGCCAATAATATCTATATGTAAAAGATAAGAAAGTAAAGGAACTTTAGATATTAATTTCACCACTATATATATTAGCATTATAATTCACCAATAATATCTATATGTAAAAGATAAGAAAGTAAAGGAACTTTAGATATTAATTTCACCAATATATATATATATATATATATATATAATAATAATAATAATAATAATAATAATAATAATAATAATAAACTTGTAGAAATAATTTATAAATGAAATAGAGACTAGGTATGAGTAAGAATACACCTTTGAGCACCAAACACTAGCTTTAGGGATATACCAAATCTGATTTTTATTGTTGCAATTTAATTTCCAAATTTGAAAAATTCTTTAAACCATCTCACAAAAAGGTTAGATAACACCTTGACGCAAAAATCTATAGGTTCTTTTTTCCTTATTAAATTAGGATTATAAATCAACAATTAAGCACAAACCCTTTAATAAGCTAGTCTAGGAAATGCAACAAGCAGTTAACTTTGTACTAGGCTATGAAAGAAATCTAAATAAATATTTTTATTTGAATTTTCACCATTACATTTCCTTCTAAACAATTAAAAATAAAAATGATTTTGAATTTTAGGGTTTTTTGGTTGGTTGTCGAGAGAAGACAAGTGTTTTTCAATAATTAGGGCTTATGGGGTCAAGACCTATGTCGCTCTAAGAATTGGTCATTATTATCTTAAAGATTAGGGTTGAGATTAGAACCCCAAGGGTGGAGTAATATCTTACCTAATGAAGATAAGGTATGAGGACCAAGGCCCTACAAGAAGGGATTCCACAAGGGAAAGAACCTTCACCAACAAGATAAACTATGGCCTGAATAAAATACTTAAAACCCTTGCTAAGGAACCAAAGGAAAAACAAGACAAGAGATTGAGCACTTACCAAAGAAACATAGGAATATGGAAGATATAGAAACCCTATACATATTCCTTCCAAGTGGTTAAATAACCCTTCAAATGGATCAATCTTGCTATCTAGTAGAAGTATTGAACTAAAATAAAAAATATTTGGTGCACCAAGAAAATAACCAAGAAAGAGAAAGCTCCAAGAATTAACACCAAAACCTCCAATAGGTATATCTTCAGTAAGTTGTATTCTCAAGTGATGACCAACAACAAAATAAAATTGGAATGAGAGGAGAGCCTTTATTTATAGATGATTCTCCTACATCCTTATCATTCTTTATTATTTTCTTTCTCCCTAAAATTAGCTTATGAGAATTACAAAAACTGACTTATCATACACATAATGAAGGATGCTAATTCAAGCAACAAGTAAATCATGCCAAATATACATAAAACCCCGATGAGAAGGGGGCATCCCACAAATAAGGAGAGTGACTTGGTGAAGAGGCTCAATGTTCCATTGAAAAAGTGTAGTTGAAGTGATCCAGGTGGATATTAGTGGCCACCCGCCTATTCCACTTGGACCCCCATGATTGTTTCTTTCAGTTTTCCAGTTTCCTTAATTGTAGCACAATTTACTATTTTTGGTAGTTTTTCAAGTCCTAAACTTCCGTAGCTGTTTTGAAGCCCTAAATGAAGTTTTTTGGGCATCTACAATTGATAATTTCTACCAACAATTGTAGTCCTAAGATAGATCTTTCTAACGATGTATCATATGTGTCAAACATAGATAGTATGCCAAAGTTACGACCCCGGGAAATTGATGTACCAATTTACCCCGACGGGGCCCATATTCTGGCGTTTCATCTCCTAGGGTTAGGTTTTTTGGATGTTTAGGGTTTCCATTGTTTCTCAATAATAGATATGCCTTAGAGCCTCATTGGAACACATAGTTCAGAGGCATGTAGCCACCACATCTCTTCTCAGAGATAAACTAGCTAGAGAAGATAAACTACCAGCGCTCTAGCTAGTTTATTTCTGTTCTATCTGTAAACAAATTTAAGTTATTTGATATTAATGAATTGAAGTGTTATTTCCGCTGCATCTTTGTATTCATGGTTATTTGTGTATTCTGTTGCGTTCCTACATAAATCCGGATCAGGAAGCGTCAAAACATGGTGTAAAATCATCCCAATCCAAGAAATATATGATGTCTAGCCTCCAAAGGTGGAACGACCTCATGGAAAGAGTGATAAATTCCCCAAAAAGTGGATGGCTCCTCGAATGAAGCTCAAGAATCCTCAAAATGTGTCTCCAAGGTGTGACCATGTCTAAAAATATTGAAAAGAACCTCCACCAAGTATGAAAAGTGCCTCTCCAAGTCAAATCAAGTAATAATATTTCCCAACAACTAGCATAAATTCCACATGTGTGGGTCGACCCTCCAATCAAGTAAATAATCACTCAAAAAGTGATGAAATGAGAGGAAATTATAGAATATTCAATGTAGCATGTGTAGAGTTAACCAATGCAAGTGAAAATAACCTAGTTGTTCCTTAGAGGATGTGACCAATGCCTTGGGATATGTGTACTTCCTCAAGAACTATGAGAAACATGAAATTGAGTGTGCATCTACATAATTATATTCAAGAGTTGATGGCCAAAGTTTAACAAATACATAAGATGGGGGTCCATTCTTAGGCATAAAATAAGTGTGCTATACATAGGTATGAAAACCCTTATAACATTAGTAGCACTTTTAAATTACATACAAATAAGTGAGAGAGACTAGAAACTCCCGTAGATCATGTGTCATAGTAGATCCATCCCAAGATGATTGCATACTACCCAGATCATAAATGATCAACATTATGACGAGTTACTGACACCGAGGGACAACCATCCGAAGCCATAATATTAGTGGACATATGGAAATGAGGACTAAAAGGATGGGCCATGACTGACCACAAGGGATCTGGAGACATATCCCCCTCACTAATAGATAGACATCTAAGCATATCCCAATAAAATACATGAGTACGAGGACTATGATGGGTCACATATGGTAAAAAAATGTAGGGTACACTTAAGTGAATCTAAGGTGTAACAGGTTCTAGAACATCTTCCACAACCACTCAATATTATTATCCACATTAAGAGGTTAGATAGAAACTAGCATCAATTCTACAACATATGCCACAACCATAGTTAAAACCAAAGAAAATTTAGATCAGATACCACTTCCCTAAAAACAGTAGAAATCTATCATAAACTTAGAAATGTGGTTAAAGATATTGTAAGGTATTTCATCTTCAAACTAAGTAAAAAAATGGATAATGATAAGATATAATATAGGTTGCAAAAGGATGGATGATTAAAGGAAAAATATACTAGAAAATGTTCAAAAGAGAGAACCATGATCTCCCCAAAATGAATTTGTTGCACATCCATGACCAACCCTAGAAACACTCCTCTAACACTCTAAATCAGAGGAGCCTAAATTATAATATGTCTTGTGAATATTACTCCAACTAAAATGACCTTGACCATACTCACCCATTATATAATACCCCAATATAGCATCCACATCTGCCCATAAATCTACTTCCTCATTCTTTTTTCCAGAAAAAGAGATATGATAGTTAGGCGATGGGAACCAAATGAGAGGAAAGTGAAACTTCAAAACTATCCATTATGTTCAATGTCCTCTCAAATAATTCATATACAATTTAGATATGTTCAAATCTATATTTATTCTTGAACTTTGTATAAGACATGGGTTCTCTCCTTCTATGTCCATGATGAGACATGAATTCACATATTTGTTGACAACCAAGTAAAGAAAAAACACCTAACTAATTGAATTTTATTTCACATTATTTAAGAGCATCCATATAAAGTTGTCTTAGCTAAGAAAATTTATGAGATAGTTAGAACAATTTATGATGTTATAATATCACCATGGGAGGAACGATTTGTAAACAAGGGACTTATAGCCCATTCACTTCAACAACACAAATACCTTGTGAAAACAACTTATAATATTTGTTTTCTTTCCCTATACAAATATCTATGTTATTTCGATGGATGTAAGGCCTATAATATACCAACCAATGTCCCACTATTTTCTAGTGTAACTTGCACACAACAACTAGCTAGAATCATAATGACAAATAGGTCTCTGAGTTTTAGATTTTATGTTCAATTCAGGTTTTGTTTCAACTTCTTTGCAACACAATTGACTCCTTAAGATGGGATATGATTCACATTGGTTGCTTGTGTACTCTTTTTATTTTTCGAATTCACTTACCTAGCATGCATTCAACAAACATATCTTTGTCAATAAGCGAATCCAACAATCAATGTGTCCAATTATATTCTTGTGGGTAATTCCAAAATCACTTGTCCAACAATAGATTCAAATGCATTGTGTTTTACAACTTCATTCACAATGGAACCAAGTCAAGCATGACCACATGATTCTAATTCAACTACAAATTTTAATCTAAGTGATATTAGTCAAATATGTAAAACAAGAACTTATGCATTTGTTTAGAAATGACACACTTTATTATGGACATGGATTCTTGTATGAAATCATCTTCTTGTAGACCAAAACAAATCACCCAAATTGATGAAATTGACTGCCAACCATCTATGATGAATGGGGTTCAAACCCACAACACAATGAGTTCTCCAATTGTTGTGTGAGGTCTCAGCCAACATAGGTAGTGCTTCACCCTAAATTTTATTCTTTCGAGAACCCTTTCTTTTAAAACCCCAACAATCATTAAAGGAATAATTATCAATGAATAATTTATAAAGGAAGGAATTCCCCAACACTTTCAATAGAAGGAATCTGAACTCCATTTATAAATCCCAACCAATACAATGTTCTAGAATGATAAATTATTGAGTATCTACAATGATAAAAAAATGTTGAACAACTACAATAATGAAGGAATATAAGACAAAATCATAAGAAACCAAATTTCTCTCTTGTTGACAAAGGCACATGTAACAGATAAAAATACATGTGAATAAGTAATTGTTTAATGGAATATGCCACCCCATTCATTGAAAACCACCACACACACCATCTAGGGAAGAATCCCATGTTCTATGTTCCAAGAGGACACCCTATCCAGTGTGTATGACCTACGTACACCTATGTATGGCCCAAAGGGACACCAACAACCAACACAAACCCCTTAAGGGAAAATAATTATTTTAATAAGAGCTATCGTAACTACAGTCATATATTCTTCATATTGATCCATGAAAAGACAATTAGGTGCAAAAATATATGAAATTCCATTGGCCAATGATTTCTAAGAATTTTATCTATTATAACAAAAACTAAATATTCATTTTCTTAGAGATTTTCATTGAATTAACCACCTAGGAAAAAATGTGTTTTACTATGCATAATTTACTCGCATTTATATAATGAAAAGATAAAGGAGTTTGGATCTAAACTATGCACTCATACCATAAATCAAATCCACAGTATTGGACAAAAACAATTAAACCTCATCATAAGACATGAGATTTTACCCTGGAAACCTAAATGGGAAAACTAGTTTCAAATGGCTGCTCATCTTTCATTTTGGAAATGTCCAATACAATGTAGTATATGGCTCTCTCCATGCATCATTCTCTCTTGGCAAACAAAACAAATCCCTTTGAGAGTGCGAGTAAATGAACAAATAGGGAGAACCAAAGTAACGAGAAAGCCAAAAGACATAACCTTTCATTTCCCATTCCTCATATCTCTCCTATTACTATTTTTTTTTCTTTATTCATTTTGTCTCATTTTTTTTTATATTTACATTGTATCTAATATTTTATTTAACCTTCATTAATCATCAAATTACCTTGCAGGTACCGAGTCTTTTAACCATTTTCTTTATTGTATCCATTTCGAATCACACCTCCCCATTAAGAGGCTTTATTGGTCTCCAAAAGATTGGAAGAAACCAATATGGATCAAAGTACCTTATGTTTGCTTCTCTAGAAAATGGCTTGGACTCTAGCTTCTATCTAGATCTTTAACTCCATATCTAGCTCTAGCTCATAGATCCGACTATTGAATCAAATTATAGCTATGGCTCTAGAGTTGGTTTCTAGCTCGATTGTTTGCATAATGCATAAGTCTACTCACTAAATCTCATTTCTAAGCAATCTCCAAATCCAAACTTTGTAATCATCATTCATTCTCATCTCTCTCAGACTTGGAGATGGTTCATCTCGGTAGTCAATGAAGCCAAGTCTAATGTTGGTCTATGTTTTTTCAGTGAGATCCCGACAACTATAAACTCATGCAGTAATACCATGAAAATAAGTGTGGTTTTGTTTCTTTTTCTAGGATCAATTGCTTCCTGGCATGGACACACCTCTCTGGTTCCTGCACATGCTTACATGCACTATGTCTTTGCAACAATGTCATTTGGATGACAAACTTTATGTGCAATCACAATTCATGACTCAACATGTTTTTAGCTTAGAAAGTTTCCATGGAGTTCTCAATAATTCCCACAAGGTCATTGACTTTTGTGCACCAATCTATAACACATCTTCAAGAACATATTCTTCTAATTCATTATAAAAAAAAAAAAACAATTGAATTATGGCTTCCCTTTGAATCAACTTGTTTTCCATATTATTAGTGTCACTAACCTCATGTGTTTTTATAGCTTCTTGGATAGCTTGTGCTCCTTGGATTGGGGATGTAGGAAACTCTTGATATTGTTCAATCTCCACTCACCACACTCCTCTCTTGATTGTGTGGCCTCTATAGTGAAGCTATGCATGAATTCACCAAAACTTTTATTCTCAATGTTCACTCAACTTACAATGGTATAAAAAATTATTGGCATGATTGTATGGAATTATTAACATGCTCATTTTCACCCCATGGCTCTAAGTTTGTTGTTGGATTGGGGAATTCTTCTTTCGACTCTTCCTCTAGAAGAAATCTAGATTGTGGCATGTGTCTTGATTCTCCCAACAAGATGCTATGTGATGGCCTTTATTCTAACAAAACGAGCATACCCCTAAGTATTAATAATTGGTAGTGCTATGGCATTTCTTTTTGCATCAATGGAAAATAAGGGATGTCTTACTTGATGCATACCCATGGTTCTTATTCTTTTATTTATTTATTATTATTATTATTATTATTATTATTATTTTTTTTTTTTTTTCTGGCTGATAGACTTGTCGCTTCTTCTCAGTGATGGTGCAAGATGAGTCTCCAAGCTCTTCTCATCACTTCTCTTTTGCAATATTCCACAAGAAGGTTGAGGTGGTAGTTGGCTTCCACCTTGTAATACTACTCTTTCTTCAAATGAGCAAGCCAAATCTATCATGCCTTTCACCTTCACAAAAGTGGTCTTCATAGTCATGGGATTTTCTCCTCTACCATCAAAACCTAGTCCTTCATGCTTGACCATCAATGCATCTACCATGGGGATTATGATTCCTTGTCTTCTCTTTCCTATCCCTTGTCCATCGTAGCTCATTTTCCTTAATAATTTCCAACCAATGCTCCTAGTGTGCTTCTCAAATTCCCCAAAGTTATATAGCGAAAAATTGAAGGAAGGTAAGCTTACCAAAGTTTTCTTGGTCATTGTACTACACTCGATAGTGACACAATGGAAGATGGTCATGCTTCCTAGTGATCTTGGATAGGTTATTATATCTTTTCTAATGCATATTCCTTCATTTCCAACTCTTGTTGCAGTTTAGGCATCATCTGAGTGAGATTGTCCTCCTGCCAACTATCCATCTGAATGACCTTGTCTCCCAAGTGTACAAGATACTATGTGCTTGTCCCAATCTTTTATGATAGTTGTGAGGGAGCCTTGGCATTCATAAAATGACTTCTTTAGCAATGTGCTGGCACGAGAAAAACTCCCTTTATCAACAACAAGGGTTACCCTTGGTGAAAAGTCCTAATTAGACCTGCAACCATGTGGAATAGGGAACCCATCTGAATTTTGGCTTGACAACCATTTCTTGTTTGGGGTTTATCGGTTGCGGCCCAGTCCACTAATGAAGGTTTCTAATCTAAAGAAGGAAACCCAACTAATCTAAGATACATGTGTATGAATGAAAAAGGTAACCATAAATCAAACATAGATCCATACATGCTCTTGTCAATGGCCCAATAAATTGTTCACATAGATCAAAGATAAGAATACAAATAAATAACTTCAAACCCAGAATAGTCTAGCATTTAAACAATCATTTACAATCCTATGTCCATGAATTTAGACAAATATTCCATGAAGAACGTGAATAAGAATGCAAAAAACATACATAAGAATAGTCTATAATATGAATTACATCCTTACACAACCCAAGTGATGATTGAAACACAGTAGAATAGTCCACACACATGCAACACAAGAATCAAAGTTCTTCATAAAATCGCTTGGCCAAACATGATTTTGCTCATTAAAAGTTTGAACAATAGTACTTGAAAGCTCCCAAGAGTCAAAATCCCTTTATTTGGATACAATCCCCCTATTTATTGAAATTCATCTTGACTATTGGCCTTTCACATTTCCTCCATGACCTTCCATTTACAAATTTTGTCCTTATCCTCTTTAGAATGATGAGGGAATAATGATAGGAGAAACATTTATAATATAATATATGCTATACATCACATTCCTTTACATTTGGAATTTGTCTTTTAGTGTTGGTGGGCCATTATAGATTTTGGCCAGAGTGCACCTCACACATTGTGATGAATGATCTAGACATTGGTAATGTTTCCTACCTTGAAGTTTGATATTCAACTATCAGGGGATTCAGACTTCTTCTTCGACCATTTGAGCTTGATTCCCTTTCGCTGCTTCTCTATTGCTGCTCTAGCTATTGTTGTTGTTGTTTCTTTGCCATCTTCGACTAAAGATAGTATTTGTGAGAGCACTACTATGTACTAGTAGATTCTTCCTTGCCTTCATGTGTGACAATTATGTCTTCATGGTTTTCTTCCTTCACACACTACTTATCCAGATTGTTGAGTATGACCTTCTTTTAGCACTGGTGCCTGGAACCATTCAACACGTAATAGATGAGTGGTCATAGTATAATATTGAAATAAAATTTCAAAATCACACATTTAAACCTATATAACTGAAATGTTAGATGAGTGAGAGTTTGTGTATGCTTCCCTTAGTTCGGTTCTTGGTTCCTTTGATCTTGGTTGAAGTATTGTGTTCTTCGGGGATGTTGAAAATGTGCCATAGTTTAATCCTAAAAATTGCGAAATATTTTTGAGGAATCTTCTCAATCATATAACTGTGAAGTTGTATATCTTGGAAATACCTTTCCAATGGTATAAGGAATGAATTAAACATGTATCATAGTCAAAAGTTTGGGCCAAAATATGAAAGGAAGTTTTATGGAACCCATCACTATATCGACACTGGAAGAAAGTTTGAGCTCCGATGTATCAGTGTAAGAAGAAGGATTGGGCTCTGATATATCGGTGAACATGAGGTGATTTCACTAAAATTGGGTGTGTCGACGAGAAATGGGCGATCTCCTCTATTGGTGAATCGATGGTTGAAGAAAGTCTTAAAATGTTGATCATTGCGGTATTGAAGCTTACACCATGTTTCAAGGTTGTCGTGTCAGAGGACAAATCTCATTGCAATTTCTAGTGTGTTGGACATGGGACTCACTTGAGTGGTTGCACATAGCTCTGATTTGAATTTTGTAAGAGATTTTGAAAAATTTAATGTTTAAATTTTTTTAAAAGGGGTTATTACTAAAATAATAAAAAAATTAAAAGATTTAAAAGAAGAGGGGGGGAAGGGGGCGAGTTGGGGGTGGTTGTGATCCCCCTTTCCTCATGCATTACCAATACAGGTGGCCTCCAATCCTTCATCACACGCCGATACAAGGGGCTCGTAATCCTTATTCACATGCCGATACGGTGGCACTTGAATCGATGATGGTGGAACGTAATTCTTCTTCACAGATCGATGATGGTGGAACGCAATCCTTCTTCACACGTCGATGGGAGGCGACACGTAATCCCTCTTCACCCGACTATGGGTGGCGAACTTTGGAGATCGATTGAAGGTTGGAAAGATGTGCTTGAAGGTCAAATTTTGAGGTGTTAGGTAAAACAAATAAGGGAGGGGTCACGTGGTGCTATGGGCCCTCCACTTCCACGTCAACCATGTTATTATTATAAGGAGACCCTCCATTTACCCTTTTTAAACCTTCGATTTAAGATTTTTTTAATATCCATTGAAAATTAATTTAAGTTTCATTTGATAGTATTTTTGTTTGAATTGAATTTTATAGGAAATTTTTAATATGTTTTAACATTTTAAAAATATTTTCTTTGTTAAATATTTTTAAATAGTTTTCAAGCAAAACAAAACCATGCCACCATGCAATTGGGCATGAAGTAAAAAATTCTAGCCATTGTTTGACGTAGTTGGAGGGGCCTCTGATGCTACCCAACATGATTTCAAAGGCTCATATATTGATAATATGGTATGCTTTATTAAGATATATACCTTTCATAAACAAGTGTTGCATGGCAGCGTAGTCCCTGTCGGGTTGAATTGGGAATAAATGCACAGGGATGGGAAAAAGTAGAGGAGGCAGATGGAAACTGCAGCGGAGATGTGGCAAGCAGCATGAAGCACAAGTGGTATCCATGCAGTAAATGACACATGGCCCCCAGAGTCCCATTTATTTTTAGAAACTATATAATCTATTTTGCTATGTTCAAAATTTCTGTCTATTTTGTCTATTTCTGTTCAAATTAAATAAACACAATTTCTTGACATTCAACATAGTGGAATATGAAAATTTATGAGGACATATATATAAAAGGAGATTAAAAACAATTTTGAAATTAAATAAACACAATTTCTTGACATTCAACATAGTGGAAGATAAAAAATTATGACGACATACATATAAAAGGAGATACAAAACAGTTTTATTTGAAATATATAAAAAAATAATATTGTCTATTACATATTCCTGGAATTTAAATGCGTTTGTCATATAGACTGGGATTGGGGCTCCTGCAGACCATAAGAGAAATATGTACAAGAAATAGGACTATGGAAAGAAGACGTGGGCGACGGTAGAGTGTAATACCTGAAATGAATAAATTGAAAGGTATTAGTCTTTGGCTAGACATTTCTATTTAAAAAAGTGGAATAACTGGATTGATAAACAAAGAAGGAATCAATATAGACTTACAATGATGGTACATATGACTTACTATGAAGCTGATGCATTTTTGTTGCTCTCGTCGACAACCACTGGAATCGTGTCAACCAGTTGTTTCCCTTCATCGGTGAGCTTGTCCATTCTTCTTTGGAGCCATTCTTCAATGTTGCTTCTCATGGGGGCCACGTTGATTTTATCCCAGATTTCTATGTCGAAAAGCTCATTTTCTAATTTCCTTAGATCCATAGAAATACTATGCAGAGCCTGTTCAATTTCTTCATTATGTGCCGAATAGTCCACTAGCCAGTTGTCGACGTCATCTTCACCATCTTCAAGGATGTTGTAAAACTTTTCTAAAGACAACCCCTTTAAAATATCAAGTTGTTCATCGAAGGCTTGCTTGGTTAAGGACAAGGATTTGAGGATTAAGTTTGGGTCTTGAACCTTGTTGGTACTTCCAGCTAAGTCTCTTTGGGTCAGGTTTCTGAATAATTCTTCTTTCTCTGATATGGCTTGTTCACATGATTCGACAATGAGCTGCAGGTTCTTAACTTTCTCTTTCCAGCATGCTTTTAATTGTTTGACCCGCTATGGGAAGGAGAGATCCTCTTGTCTTCTTTTCAGATTCGAGCTGTTGATGGCATGGTTGGAAAAAGGGATCACCGTCTGTTCATAGAAACGTTCTTCATTTTTTAAATTCATCTACAAATGTCCGTGCAAATCATTTTCCCTCTTTTGAAAGGAAGCTATATTTTGTGATGTTTCACAAGCTTCAGCAATTAGTTGCATTCTTTTCTTGATGTTCTTCTATACATAGGCTCTATAGGATGTCTGGAGGCTGGAGGATCCTTTTAACTTGGATGTAGGGGTAGAAAGCACGGTTTTTTCTAAAGGACTGTCAAACACTGGGGTAGCAATGAAAGCCTCCTCCAATTCCCTGATTCGACCGTTCAGTCTGGCATTCTCCGCTTCAATTCCTCCAATGGAATCATCAAGAGCATCATCAGGTGCACGATGAAAATGAGAGATTTGGGATGGCTACATTTTCCTAAAGTTAATCTCTGAACGAGATTTGTCTTTGTTATTTGTTACATCTCTCTTTTCAATAATTAAATTTTTAGATTGACTGTAAAAAACAACGCTCTGTAATACGAAGGATTCATCTTCATCAAAAATGTCGGTCTCAGCTATTTCCATTATGGAACTATGGTGCATCATGTCCGAGGGAAGATCACCTTTGCGGGACAGGGCATCCACAAATGTCCCAAGTTGCAGGTCCTCACTTTCAATTTTTTTTGTCTGCTCTACAATGTTTTTTCTCTTCTTCGTCAGGGGAAGCTTGTGAGAACTATCAAATTTTACATGAGGGGGGTTCTTATCTCCTCCTCCATTTGAAGATTTCTAGGTTGTTTTCTTGCTAGGGTGGGCCATTGAAGCGATGCTTCATGATGTCGTGCTCTTGGGAGTGTTGGCCGGGGACTGAACACTCTTCTCATCAGAGCCTTTTCCTTGTTGTATGTACAATTCGTCAGAAGCAGGAGTGTTGTCATCACTGTCTCTGTCTTCGGTCAGGCGTCTATGGATAAAAGAGCTGCTAAAGTTAGCTGATAGTAAATGTTCTTGAAAAATACCATTAGGGTCGAACCCTTTTAGCCTTTCAACATATTTTAGGTTCAAGTTCTTGAAATGGCTTGCGAATTCGTCGATCTTGTCGATGTTTCTGAACACGAAGTCCCCGACTTTCCAGGGTAGAGGAATGAACTATTTTTTTCTCTTGTATAAATCTATGAAAACTGAGACGAAGTCATTAAAAACCTCATAAAAACAATGGGAGGCCTTGTGCCTCCACAAGGCCCGGTTCCAGAATGTTACTGGGTCAAATTCATAGTTTATTTTCTTGGACAAAGACAGTTTTGGAAACAAACAACAATGCACTATTGCAAAAATGAAGTAGGATGACATATGAAATTTATTCTCTTCTTTGAATCGTGACAGTTGGGAATACATTTTAATGGAAATTAGCTTTCCCCAATAAAAAATGAATTGTTCCTTGATTGTGAAGTAAAAAATATAAATAACTATACGGGAAATGCTTGTCGTGGATTCCTGTCCCGTTATTCTTGTAAACAACCAAGAAATTTCCCGGAATGGATTTCTAAAAGAACTGACCTGCAACTTCGTGATATCTTTAGGAACCACTGTTGGGTCTTTGAGGAACTCGGGTAAGAGGTCCAACCCGTTCTCATGTTTTTCAAGGAACTGTTTTTGGTCTTGTCCTCTGAAGGTCAATGTTGGCTCCAACAATCTTAACATCTTGCAGAAGACCTGAGGTGACAAAGAAGTAAGAGAATGGTCGCGGAGTGGAATAATTATTTGGCTTGAAATATATTTTTTGGCACACCAAGAGACCACCTCCTTACAGTCAAAAACCTCAGGGATGCAGCCTACACGAGCGATTCCAGAGGTCCAAATCACTTCGTTCTGGGCGGAACATGATGAATAGTAAGAGTATGGCCTGGACCACTGGAAGTTCTGGTCCTCACGTCTGAAGATATTCACTGTATCTCAACAGAAATGTTGTCGAGCTGCTGCCATAAGTTTACGAGAACGTTGGTTTGCTCCAGACAATGTTTGAAATGAAGCGCTGAAAGGGCTAATATAACCCTGCGCAAATCTTGGTTGAATGCGTGTGAATGGGAGATGTCCTCGAGCCTTTTTCTCATTAATGAAAATTTCGACGGCTGTTGCATGATGCACTGTTAGCATTAAAGACTAGTAATTGCATACCTAGAAGTGCGAACATGGCAGGTACATAAATTAACAATTAAGGATTGAAGATTTCATGAAAGGGCCAACGCGACGACCCATGCTTGAGATGAACAATTTGAAGGTATAATATAACTCTATGTAGATCTTGGTTTAATGCGTATTTATGGGAGATATCCTCGAACGTTTCACTCATTAATGACAATGTTGACGGTTCTTACATGGTGAGTTGTTAGCTTGAAAGGTTACTAATTTCATATTAAGAAAGAAGTACGAATGTGGCAGGGACGGGAAAGAGAAATTAAGGAGTATCTAATTATCGGAAACAGTCGGGCGAGCTTCAAAATAGGGTTACAAGGTACAACCGCTAGAGGCGAGGGCCCGAGGGTCAAATTGTATGTCTCAGAACTTTTTGAGTGAAAAACGCATAACATAGAAGAGGGCATGATGGGACAGTCCAGAGGGCAATTTGTATATCGCGGAACTTAGGGTACTTTTTGCAGGACACAAAACAATGGAAGTGTAATCGTGAGCCCACCTGTCCATGAACATGCAGTCAAAAAAATGGCTCAAGTATGGACTAGGGAAACGGCTGGGCGGACTCGTTTTGGCTAATATATTGAAACTTGTAATATATATCCCATTATGTGGCAAGATATTTTATTCATGTCTCTGGGAAACTTCTGTGGCAATAGGCAATGTGACTGTATCATCAAACCTTTTTCTTTTTAATGAAGGTCTGTACGGTTGTTGCATGTTGAACTGTTAGCATTAAACCTTGGTGGTCGCATACTTTTAAAGAAGTGCGAAGGTGGAAGACACAATAAACAGTGAATAAGAAGTGAATATTTCGTGAACCCACCAACGCGAGGATCTGCGAAAGAGATTCCATGAAATGGGAGTGTATGGAAAGCGATCGGATGGGCTTCAGAATTAGGGTGACAATGGTTCCCCAAGAGACAATGGGCCCGAGGTTCATATTGTATCTGTCGGGAGTGTTGACCGCAGAACATGTAACACAGAAGAGGGCATGATGGTGCCTTACTGCGGACAAATTGTATATCACGGAACTCCGAGTACTATTTTCTAGTCACAGAACAATGGAAACACGATCCTGAGCCCGCCAATCCAGGAACCCGTAATCGAAAAAGTGTCTAAATATGGAACAGGGAAATGATAGGTCAGATTTGATACACAGTAAATATACCATGTCATGGACATACAAACAACTTGTGGGAAAGTATTGAAAGGAATGGTGGACGGGCGGGCTCGTGACGGGGCATTCCAACGGACAAATTGTATATCGCGAAACTGCAGGCATTGTTTGCAAGTCACGAAATATTCGAAACACAATTTTGAGCTCGTCAGTCTAAGAACCTGCAATCGAAAAAGTGTCAAAGTATGGAATAGGGAAACGATAACTTGGACTTGGTTTCGCCAATATATTGAAATTTTTAATAGCTTTCCTATTACCTAGGAAGATCATCTCTGCATGTTTCTGGACAAGTTGTGTAGGGATAGTTAGTCCTCGAGGCTTTTTCTTATTAATGACGATATTTATGGTTGTTACATGATGAATTCTTATCATTAAACCTTTGTTGTTGCATATTTGGAAAGAAGTACGAGGATGGTCGGCACATGAAACAATGACTAGGAATTGGAGATTTCGTGAACCTACCAACCCGAGGATCCAAAATAGGGTGACAACTTCTCCCCAGAAGACGTGAGGCCCCTTCGATCAAATTGTATCGCTTGAAACATTTGAATGCATAATGTGTAACATGGAAGAGGGGGCGATTTTTCGCCAATATATTGAAATTTATAGTAGCTTTTCCATTACCTGGCAAGATCTTCTTTGCATGTTTCTGGACAAGTTGTGTAGCGATAGTTAGTCCTCGAGGATTTTTCTTATTAATGATGATCTTTACAGTTGTTGCATGATGAGTCTTAGCATTAAACCTTTGTTGTTTCATATTTGGAAATAAGTACGAGGATGGCTGGCATAAGAAACAATGACTAGGAATTAGAGATTGCGTGAACCCGCTAACCCGAGGATCCGAAATAGGGTGACAAGGTCTCCCAGAAGAAGTGAGGCCCCGACGATCAAATTGTATCGCTCAAAACATTTGAATGCATAATGTGTAACACGTAAGAGGGGACGATGTCAGAGTTTGGCAATCAATTTGTATATTGCAGAGGTCCGAGTTCTATTTGTAGGTCGCGGAACAATGGAAGTTAATTTAGAGGACAAAATAATTAATGTGCATTGGGAAGGGCGCGATTGTGGCGGCGATGGAAGAGACCCATAAATGGTTTGAATTTTTTTATGAATTCGGGTAAAGTGAAGATTGCGAATTGGAGGAGCGTGGGGTGGAATCGTAGATCAGGGAATTCTTTAGGTGCAAGATGTATATCACGAAATAGGTGGAAAAATTTGGCTAAGTATAGAAAGGAATGGCGGTCGTTCCGAGTACTATAAATGGTAGTTTAATGCGTGTTAATGGGAGATGTCCTCGAGGTTTGTTTTCTTGTTAATGCCAATTGTTTCATACCAGTGTGTTCAATTGTCACTAGTAAGACCATAATTAATGTGCATTGGGAAGGGTGCGAAGTTAGTGGGGATGGAAGGCAGCGACATATGATTTGAAACTTTTGTGAACCCTGGTAGAATGAAGCTTGCGAGTTCGAGGAGTCCACGGTGGAATTGTAGATCACATAAGTTTTGAGTGAAAGATGTATATCACAAAACAAGAAGCAACATAGTTCAAAGTTGCTAGCCCCGGTAACCGCGACCATAAAATTGGCTAAGTATGAAAAGGAACAACGATCGGTCGAACTCGTCATGTGAGGATATAGATGGAGATGAAGATCTGTTAGCCCGCCAACCCAAAAACCCGTGATCATAGGAAGGAGAATAAGTATATAACCAAAAAGTAATAATAGACGGGAAGAAGAAAAGGGAAAAAGGGATAAGTAACACACAGAACAACATCTACTGCTCGTTTATTAATGCCAATCTTTTCGAATCCCTGGTGAGTTCTCACTACTAAAAACATAAATTGCAGATCACAGAAGTTTTTTGGGTGCAAGATATATATGACGGAAAAGGGGACATAAGTGTTGGATATCGCAAACCCAGGACCTGGTGGTCAGATAATTGGCTAAGTATTGAAAGGGATCGTTGTTGTTCGGGCTCATGGTGTGAAGATATAGATAAAGATGAGTATCTTCCAATCCGCAAATCTGGGAAGCCGTGATCATAGAAATGCGACTAAATATAGAACCACAAAGGGATAATAGAGGGGAAGAAAATAATAAACAAGGAAAATTTAAAGAGAAAGTGTTTATATTTATTCCAATAGTATTCATATTAATATATATTAATAGATTATTTCTGGTCCAAATGTAAAGCATCTTCCAATTTGCAGGATGTTGTTCGGTTCACAAATTTTGTTGAAACCCATAAGCAATAGAAAGGAATATATATATATATATATATGACGTAACATTTTTTATATGCACATATATTATCAAATAGAAGAAGCTGTAATATATGAACAATATTGAACAAGAACATGACGTGAACACTTGAGTTGCCTTGTTCAAATACAATTATTAATTCATTCTATTTACGGGACCCCGAAGAATGAAACCATGACGGGTCCTCCCATTTATTTCTTAAGTATAGGGTGGGCGCCACAAAAGTATGTCCTATCACAAATTATTCTTCCATGTAAAATGTAAGAAGCGAACATAGTAGCCTTTATTTAAATCAAAGTGCCGGGCAACAGAAAGAAAAACTTGTCGTCCATGTTTAACCACACACACAAAAAGGGTACAAAATAAAATAAAAAACAATACCATAGACTGGAAAACACCATACTAAAACCTCAAATATTCTATATTAAGATAAATTGGGTTACAAAATACAACTGAGATTATTTCCCAAAATAGTTGTCTTGAAAACGTTCAACATATATTCTTTGAAATTTAAATGCATTTGCCATAGTGACTGCGATTAGGGTTGCCGCCGACAAAAAAAAAACAAATATGTACAATAATGAAGCATGTAGACAGTCTTTTATAGATTTCAACTTGATCATCAAATGCTTGCTTGGTAAAAAACAACGAGTTGAATATCAATTTCAGGTCATGGAATTCATTGGTGCTGCCAGCTAGATCTATCCCAACTTTTTGAATAACTCCTCTCTTCTAGATATGGCCTGCCTGCATTAGCTGATTATTCAACATTTCATACTTTGCTAAGTGTTAATTTCCCTATATCGTCAAAAACTTGGCGTTTAAGGTGCTTTCCTTGTAATGTTCCTGGTCATTGACATTCGGGACAACTTAGAGATGCTATACAGGTCCAATTCAAAGATGAGGGAGTGGTTTTATGTGATGTCAACTTTGGGGGAAAAGAATCTTGTTAGCCAACACAAGATGAGACAAAAAAAAATTCAAGTATGTTGTGACTGCTATTCTCCCTATATTCGATCATCTGTTTTGTTGAAAGTCCTGCCTAAAGATTTGTATCTTGAATTTCTTTGTTTTATTGCTGTAAATTGGAAGGGACGTCCAAGCCATGGAAGGGACGTCCAAGCCAGTTGCAAACTGCTCCTCTGCTGAAGTACATAGCTTCTTCCAGCAACACAGATCTGGCAAGTGTATCAAATGCTGCAGATCACATCAGAATATATCTTTCGTCATACAGGTGGCAGACATCACAACCCACAAAATGGTCTGGAATATTCAGAAGTGACGCCAAATATTACTCCATGCCCGGATACACTCAAAAGGAAATTATAAAATTGGATCCTCACGAACATGAGAAACTAATGTGAAGTGTAGGAAGTCGTGATCCCTGACTCCAGGTAGTTTCACCTTCAGACATCCACATTGGTGGTGACTCCAAGCTCCAAATAGCTTCGACATCGGACATAGACACTGGCAGTGGCAATGGGAACAATGCCATTGACTGTAGTCCGACAATGCAGTGAACAAGCAGGTCTGTCATTGTCAAAGCACTTAAATTGTAGGATTATCAGACCTGAAAAGAACATCAAATTTAGTGTTTCTTTTTCACGTAAAGTGAACAGTGAACCAAACAGAAGAGACAACACAAATAAGTAACACTATAAATTTGCTGAGCACAAAGACCGAGCACTCTGAGTCCATAAATATTTGGATGTTGGGTGTCCTGTGCGATAATGACCTTGACATTAGGCACATGTCAAACATCTATTATATGACATTGCAGTGTTAATGCAATTGCCATATTAGACGATGACTCGATTCCATTGGCACAAGCAATATTAATTGTGTGATTAATTAACATCTTTGAATGATCCAGAATCGGATCCAGGAGCTTGATGGGGCTTAGAAAGGCCTAAAAATCAAACTTCTTAGAATGGATTCAAAACAGATGTGTGTGTAGGCCTTCTCAATATGAACCCACACAACTTGAATGGGATCAAACGAACGTCATATGCGCAATTTATGGCGATCTGTTCGTTTTGCCAAACATGAAAAAAAATGCTGACTGTACAATCTGTATAGTGCCACGTGGAAGATCACTGTATAGGATGTACGACCATATAGATGATGTGGAAAGGCACATTTAGTGCTGACATGGCATCTTTTGGAGGTGACACATGGCAGGGTGAATGGGTGTACGGATGCTGACCTGGATGGACAGGTGGACCACTCCGAGTGTGACAGGTGTCACCACTGCAAGGGTGACACGTGGAATGCTCATACAACGACACGTGGCAGATGGTGACAAGGTACCGTATGCTAACAAGGAAGGTATGGGTGGCAGACAACTAGACAGTTGGGTGCTTGACACATGGCAGATTAGTGGTGAATAGTGTGGTGCCACGTGGCCCAGACGTGGGCTACCATGTGGCACCCAGGGATTGGCTTAAAGTTCATTTGCAAAATTTTGTTGGAGCGGACGAGGTTCGAACATAGTGTTATCACCATATAAGTTATAAGATCAACTGGTGACTGGAATATTATCTATCTTTAGTGTTTTGGTTGACAAATGATTTTTCATTCTGCAAATAATTTGAAAAAGAAAGAAAAAGAAAAGAAAAAGAAAAAAGAAAAAGAAAAGAAAAAGAAAAAAGAAAAAGGAAAAAGAAAAAGAAAAAAGAAAAAGAAAAAGAAAAAGAAAGAAAAATAAAAGAGGGCATAAAAGAATTTCAGTAAAAGCCCCATGCAATAATAGTAACTTGGTCCATACCTTTCAAGAATGGCCAAGTTCTTTTTAAATTGATGTTGATAGGGTTAGTGAATGAGTTTGGCTAAACAATTTAATCTTAGCCAAAGTGTCTAGGTTAGATTAGTGAATAAATCTAGCCAGACTATCTAATCTTGGTCAGATAGCCCCAGGGTAGAGTAAATTCTTAACCCAACAGTCTAAGCTGGGTTAATTTTCATAGGAAGCTAGGTTAAAATATAGGCTAGTGTCCTTATTTCAATAAAACCAGTTTGATGATCAATGTTGTACCATGATTTGGATACCTAAAAGGTTGTTTGACTAACCCCTTGGTGGTGTAGACATGAAAAGCCTTGGAAAAAACTCGTGAAAAGCACTTATCCTAAGTTTCTCAACGCATGTATTTTTCACCCCCTCACTTATGCTCCGTTCATATATCAATGGTCCAGATGATTGCACCCAGATCTATGGTGGACAGATCTTTCCGGACCCCCCTGACCGTT